>CAJQZJ010032130.1:9328479-9366205 GCA_907164525.1 Lophiomys imhausi
CAGATGCTGATACCTGGCAGGATAAAAACTCTCTGCCTATCTCTCCCTGTCTCTCTTTCGGAGTTTCTCTTCCCCAGCTTTTCCCTCTGTCCCCCACACCTTTCTCTTTTTCTTTTTCTTTCTCTTTCTCTTTCTCCACGTTCTGGCTCTGCCTCCGTTTCCTTCCCCTTTACCTTAATAAACCCTATACCAGACCTGTTGTGTGACATGGTGTGATTTCCTCAGGGTCCACACCATGCAATATGCCAGCCATGGTGTACCACCCACTGCATTATCATAACACCAAATGCTTGGTACCTGCCTCATCTGTTTAGTGCCATGTGAAATAAACATCATTATCTGTGTTTTACAGAAAGTGAAAGAGAAAGGAAAGATGAAGCAACTTGCCAGTGGCAGAATTGGGTTAGGAACTGGATGGGGCATCCAGTCCAGGCCTGGTTCCTAACTGGATGCTGCATTTGAGCATCACAAGCTGAAAGAATGAGCCAGCCATTTTGAAGAAGTGTCTTTCCTCTGCCCTCCAGGAGGGATAGAGCCTTCTTTGTTTCTTTGCAAATGAGAAGAGATAAAAGGTCCCACAAGTGCCAGTGACAGCAGTTTGGGGGGAATTGTTGGGAAGATTAGAAAATGCCTGAGATAGTGTTGTTCAACCTTCCTAATGTTGTGACCCTTTCCTCATGTAGTGGTGACTCCCAACCATAAAATTATTTTTCGTTGGTACTTCATAACTGTAATTTTGTTACTGTTATGAACTGTAATGCAAATATCTGATATGCAGAATATCTGATATGCATCTCCAGTGAAAGGGTCATTTGGTCCCCAAAGGGTCACAATCCTCATGTTGAGAATGATTGGCCTAAGAGAATGTAGTAAGTAAGGGGAGCAATAGAAGGAAAGGGAAGGGAGCATGGTCTAAGAGTGTGTGTGGTTGGGTACTGAGATGGTTCAGTGAGGAAAGGTACTTGCAACCAAGCCTGCCAACCCTAGTATCCATGTGGTGGGTGGGAAGGAGAGAACAGACTCCTAAAAGATGTCCTCCAACTTTGATATGTGCCCCATGGGGTACACACACACACACACACACACACACACATACACACACACACATGAATAAATGAAGCATAATAAAAATATTTTTAAAGAGGAATGTTATGAATTAAATTCCCATGAAACTTGTAAGCATGCAGTTATGTTTCATTCTTCTGCAAGGTATATGTTTAAATGACACACTCCTGGACACTAAGGCACAGCAATGGAACATTATAGACAAGTGAAATGAGGGCCCTCAAGATGTCTGGGTGAAGGCTGAGAAGTCCCCCAGTGGAGATGGAGGTGAGGGAGGGGTTTGCAGCATAGACTGGAGGAGAGCTGGCTTTCAAAACTTCTGTGAAACTAAATATCTCCAAATCCATACCACAGCTCGGTATGGAGGTGGCCGTCACTTTGTCTCCCTGCATGCTGTCCTTATCCTTTATGAAACATTAGCTAGCCCGCACCTCCCAACCCGTCTTAATGATTTGCAATGAGTCGTGGTAGGCTCACATACAACCCTGCAGCTTGAAATTCCCCACCAGGCAAATCTGAAATTATTCACATTTTTCTTGTAGATTTTTCATGAGGCGAATAGCTGATGAAATAACTCTCAAATGGCTTTGCGTTTTATGCTAAGTACTCTGCCCTTCCCCCATCAATGGGTGTGTGTCTTCATGCTTCAGCTATGCTGAGTCCTCCCCTTTCCTGTTTATGTTTATTTTGGAAGCAAAATGTGTTTACTAAATCAGTTAAAAAGTGTTAATGATCAGTTTCCAGAATACTAATGTGAATTTAAATTACTTTCACATGAATCAAGACAAATTTAAAAATGCCATTTGATCACAAACTGTTTTAAATTCATGTTGTAAGTAGGTGCAACAAATCTGAATATATGCTTTTTAAAAAGTAGCATTTAAAAAATAACCATTCTAGCCATGCATGGTGGCACATTCCTGTAATCCCAGAACTCAGGAGGGGAAGTAGAGTCCTGAAGGTCAGAAGTTCAGGACCAGTCTGGGCTGCATGAGACTCTGTTTCAAACTAAGTCAAGTAAATCTTGGTTTATGGTTAAATTAATTTAAATAATATTAAACATTATTTAATATTTATAGTATTATTAATACTATATATACAGAATACATAATACATAATAAATAAAATTAAAATAATATAACCATTCTGATGGCATGAAGAAATTCAGAGCAGGAAGTGTCTTCCCAGGAGGAATGATGTCAATTTTTGGGCACTTGTGTGGGGGAAGGTAGTTGGTAGCAAGACTCTGCTTCCTGGAGGCAAAATACTACTGCTTATAGTTGTCAAAAATAGGTTTTAACCGTGACGTGCGCAATTCTTTTTAACTTTTTATTGCTTCTTTGTGAATTTCACATCATGCACTCCAGTCTCACACATCTCCCTGTTTCTTCATATCCACACTCTCTACCCTTGCAACCTCCCCCCAAAAGAAAAGAAAATAAGATGGAACTGAAAAAAAAAAAAGCAAACATCTCATCAAGGAAGCTGTAATGTGTCACACAGCGCAGTATACCCTTTGGTCCACACATCTTTGCTTGCAAATACTCATTACAATGACTCATTTGGTCTGGTGTGAGACCTCTGGTTTCTGCTGCACCATCACTACTGGATCCTCACTGGGACTCCTCTCGGACACCCTGTTGATGACTGTGTCATGGAGATCCTGAAGCTTTGGATCTGCAGGACCAGGCCCTTTACATGCTCCAGCAGTTCATCGATGGGGTAGATGTTGCCGAGGGGCAACTCAAAGTCCTGGATCCGGGCCTGAGTGGCCAGCCCGCCAGCTCTCCTGCACTCACACCACCAGGAAGAGCTCTCTAATACTACCCTGACTAGCTCACTCAGTGTCACAACCAGCAGGAGAAGGGCCAATTTTCCCACACTCACACCCTCAGTCAGCTGACCGCACCCCCACCATCAGGGTCAGCTTTACTGTGCTGGGGGTGGGGGGGGAGAGCTCAGCCACAGTGCCTCGGGTGACAGTGCAGACCAGGGACATCTGCCTGGCCTTTTGTGGTAACATGGGCCTGGGACAGCAATACAAATTCTGGCTTTGATAGGACCATGGACCCAGATATGCTCCCCAGCAGCAACATCGACCTAGATGTCACCATGCCCCCCCCCCCCTCGGTGACAGGTCAGAGCACCCAGATCATCATGTCTCCCTGCAGCATGCAGCAGCAGGGCCCTCAGACATCCACATGGTCTCTGGTGGCAGCCCAGACCACTGGCATCCTCATTGCCTTTGGTGATAACTCAGGCCACAGAAATCGATACAGACTCCAGCTGCAGCAGTATCGTGGACCCAGATATGGCCCTTGTTGGCAGCCAAGGCCAGGATATCACCATGTCCTCAGGTGGTTGCATAGGCTCCTCATATCTGCCTGTTCCTCAACACCGTCTCCAGTTTCACCTTTCTCCACAGTGTACAAACCCGTTGGCTTCACTTTACCTCCTATCTCTCCACTGTGTACTCCATCTTTCCCATCTCTCCAGAACACATTTGTCCATTGTAGTGGCACCTATGGTGGGCACTTGGGTGTCTTTCTCCAGGCCATCCATATCTTCACGATGAAGTAGTGAATAAAATCAGCTGGTGGATTATAAGATTTAACCTAAGGGTTTTGGTCTTTTCTTTGTTTCTTTTTTCTGTTTTGATTTTGGGTTTCTGTATAGCCCTAGCTGCCCTGGACTCGATTTATAGACCAGGCTGGCCTCCAACGCACAGAGATCCACATGCCTCTTCTTCCCAAGTGCTGAGATTCAAGTTGTGTGTCACCACTCCTGTCTTAACTCAAGGTTTTATTTGCTCCAAGGCAGTATAAAAACATGGTCATATAGAGTGGAAAATGGAAGCTCTGCCTGAATCTCATTCCTCCTTGTGCCCTCTTGCCTACTGTGGGTGTCCCAGTGGAGCTGCTCCTGGAGTTTCAGAACATTTGGGGTGTGGGGTTGGTTCTAAGTCTAGACTTTGCAGAATGACACAACTGTACCCCAGAATTCAGCTGGATATGCTCTTTTATTTGGTTTCATCTCCCATTTACAATGCAAATGGAGACTCATGGGGAAAATCTGACCCTTCTGGGACAGCAGAAGGCAACCTAGCCTCTCCAGACTCTGATGATCGAGGCTTGTAGCTTCCCAGGCCTTCCTAGAGTTCTAGAGAGAAGAAAACTACACTGGAGTTGAGGGAAAAAAGAAAGTTGGCTGTCTCATCAGGCAGAGACTTCCTCCTCATCTACAAGTGTATCACTCTTGTTCAAACCACGTATTAGAGTTTGTTTGCTGAAAGTCTCCAGGAGTAATTTCTTTAAGGGTGGAACACTGAAGCCATTTATTAATAAAACAAAAGGAGTTGGCAAAAAGGTAAGATCGCCATTCTGCTTCCAGCTCTGTAGGTAAGCCCCTTCCATTGAGCTTAGTCATGCAGGAGTACAAGCCATGCCTGAGTTAAACATGGTACTACTCTGGATTCTCTGAGCCAGTTTCAAAGTCCCAGGGTTTCTGTTTTCTAACATGTCTATGTAAGGGGTTTGGTTCATAGTCACAGGAGCACATAGAAGTGAGTGAGATTTCACCCAGATGCTGCCCAGTGTTTTGAATGTCCTTCTTTGGGGTAACCAAGGGTTCTGTGGCTGTTGGCCATGCAAAACAGAATCTCTTATGATGAGACTTTCATAAACAACTTTAAGAACATCCAAGTACACACATCCAAGAAGAAGCAAAAAGTGATTTCAGAAGTCATGAGTCAAGGGATTTGATAGTTTGGAGAGAATGGCATCCATGGAGCTTGGAAAGTAAGTCAGAAGGGAGGTTCTAGAGTCTGGGGAGTAGGCTGGAAGGGGAGGTTCTTCCTTTTTAAAATTCTGAAGCCCAGGACCTGGCTCTGTAGCCTTCTCATCACTTAGACACCAGGCAGGAGAGACCCAACAAGATCCCAAGTGGCATGCTATGTCACTTCTCTGAAGTGTGCCTTCTCTGAAGGCAGGGCAGTGTAAAGGGAGATGGCTTTAAACTTGGGCTCCCTTGGACCACATCCCAGTTCTGCAGTCATCTGAACTTCATGACTCTTAAGAGATTGAAACCCTGCTTATAAGCATTAGTGTAGCTCACTTGAAAAAGCATCATAAGGATACTTATCTCCCAAGGATTGGAATACATGTTTGGAAATCCCAAATACATGTTATTTTGACAAATTATAGGCACTAACTATATGGCAGTGGTACTGTTATAATCTATAGTCTCCACATCCCTTTGAAAAAATTTCTATCTGGGAAGTCCTTTGAGTATGAAATCAGACCTACACTATATTAGATGGGTTGTGTATTCTAGAGAAAAAGCAGTAAAAAATGACCAAGAACACTGGAGAGTTCAAGGGTGTGTGTGTCCCATATAAGGGACTAAGCATGGGGGTGTCTTCTTAAACCGTCTCTCCATTCTTTGCAAAAGAGATTGTACTTCCAAGAAAATATAAATGGGGAAGAAGGAACAGAGAGCACGGGAGGCACTTAGAAATGCTGTTCTGTGGAAACATCTAGAGTGCTGTCATGATGTGAGACTTGGGCTTCTGAGTTTAGGTCTTGATTTTAGGTTTTAGATTTGAAAAAGAGAAATCTTGCTCAAGCCATTGAACCTCTCTTTGGCTCTATTTCCTTGTAATGAATGGGAGGCAGAAAGAAAGTCTCAGGTGTAGGAACCAGAGACTCTTTCTGGGCTTTTGAGATTTTTTTTTTCAAATTAATAAAGATCTATGGGTGTGACCTTTGGGGGATCTTGGCAGAGAAACCCATGGAAAAGGGAGTGCTCACCTCTCTGTCTTCCTTATCCCTTCCTGGCACGTATACACACACACACACACACACACACACACACACACACACACACACACAGTGAAGACTGGATTCTTTGGAAGTAAAAGTCATCCTGAGGCAGAAGGAATGTACTTGTGCTGAGAGATCATTAGGATCCTTTCCATAAGGAGTGCCTGCTTTGCCATGTCCTCTACTGAAGCCACCGGGATTACTGAGTTTAATCGTTGCTCAGGCTGTAAGGTGACATGACTAGAGAAGTCACTAGCAAACGAATGTTTAGTCCTGTCCTGTATATACTTACTGGATCATACAGATTGTAGACACTCCTAACTCACTTCGCCCCTCAAAATACCCACCTCCATTCCCCAGACATTTCTTCTGGAACTTTAATCCCATGCTGGATTGTGTCACTGACTTTTATTGCTGGCTGCTCATGCTAGGTCAGAAATCATTGTTGTTTCATAAACAGTAACACTGTGGTTTTCTTTTCCTCTCATTGAAAAGTTATTTCAATTTAATCTAAATCTCCAACCACTAGGAAGTAGTTAAACAAATCTCCACTCACCTGATGCAACTACACAACCATTTAGAATCATGATTTTGAAAGCTGTACAGCAGTACACAGGAAACAAAATAACATCAGAATGATGGGTATGAAAACCACAGCACTAGAAACTGCGTATCCAGCATGCTTCCATTTTGCCTGGGATTTCTCCATAGATTCTGTGCACATATTCAAAGAGGTGGGCAAGATAATTCTTGAAATGTGATTCTTGAGTGGATGGTTGTGGGTGGGTTTTCTCTCTTCATTTTCAGGATTTTCTGTCGTGAACTTTTATAATCTTCAATATAGGTTATTTATTTTACACATTTATATTTAAATGACGTTTCATAATTCATAATTGCTTTTCTTAAAACATTTAAAGTCATTTGAATATGTAGAACAATAATAATAGTCACCAGCATTAGCATCTGCTTTGCCAATCAATTGCCAAACAGGATGAATGAGACAGGTCCCTAGCCTGCTCCAAAATTCCTGTGTGAAGAGACAGACTTGATAGCCACTATTTCTCCTGGATCTTTGTTGTATTTTGTCTTTTTTCTTTAATTCTAATCACACATTCTCAATCCCACATACAGACATGTATGAAGTACATTTTCCAGTCTCAGATTTACACCCATCTATGAATTTAAGCAATGAAAACTCCATCACTCTTAGAAACTGTGGCTGAGAGAGGAGGGGACTATCCTATTTAGCTAATTTTGAACAAATTTCAAATGTTGCCCGCATCTCCTGAATCCCAGAGGAAGGATAATCAAGTCAAGCCTCATTGACTAGGAGAACAGGGACAGTGGGAAATGAGCCCTTGGACCTCCGCAGGCCACAGCTCCATTTAAGTGACAGGTCCATTTTTCAGATGTTAGCCTGCTTCAGGCAGTGGCTTAGCCCTCGAGTAGCCTTGATTTGGGGCACTCGAGGGTGGGCTTGCAGCCTTACATGCCTGTCTAGGCCACCTCCTGTGGCCCTTCATAGCAGCTTTGAGTGGGATATAAGCACTTGGCTGTGGTTTTCATTTTATAAATGGGTAAACTGAGGTTCTGGCAGATAGTGATGTTTGGCAGTGTTATAAAATCAGTCATAGACAGCTGGCCCCAAATGTTCTCGCTCTATTTCTAACACTCTAAAACGTCTGTCTGTAGAAAATACTTTCTGGTGATTCGTCTTTGGAAGTGATCAAACCCCAAATCTACATCAAGCAGACAAATATAGGAATAGCAAAAAGACTCACCACCAAAATTTAAAAATAAGATCTAAAAATAGAATATATATTTAAAGTTTTAGGTTACTTACCTAGGAGTGGCTCCTGAGTTCTGTGTTTGCTTTGCTCCTAGTTTTTTACTTGTTGATTTTTATTTTTTGACACAGATTCTCAGACAGCCAAGGCTGGCCTCAAATGTGCTACGGACTTGAGGAAGACCTCTGATTTCCCTTTCAAGTGCTAAGATTATAAGCTGTGCCGTCTCACCCTGTTCATGTGGAGTGGGGGTTGAACCCGAGGCTTCATGCACACTAGGTAAGCCGTCTACTGAGTGAGTCACATCAAGCTAGACATCCAACTCCTGTGCAGGCTGGACAAAATTCAGTGGCAGAATAACAAAGAAAACAAAAGCATAGACACTGCTTCCTTTCTTCAGCTCCTCCTCCTCCTCCTCCTCCTCCTCCTCCTTGTCCTCTTCCTCCTCCTTCTTGTCATTGAAGTTTATTTTGTAACAATCAAACTAAATATGTTAACTTGTTAAATAAAAATAGACTCCCAGTCTCTGGAACAGCATTCTCTTTTCATTAAAGAACTAACTTTTCTACTTTGTAATTTTATTTAATATGTATGGGTTGTTTTGCCCATGCAGATGTTGGTGGATCATTTGTGTGCTTGGTTCCCCCCAAGGAGGCCAGAAAAGTCTGATTGATCCTTTGGAACTGGAGTTACAGATGACTGTGAGTCACCATATAGATTCTGGGAATTGAACTCTGGCCCTCTAGAAGAGCAGCCAGGGTTCTTAACCACTGAGATCTCTCCAGCCACAATATATTAACTTTTAAAATATCATTTACTATGTGCTATGTATTTCTCTGAGCATTTTACATGCTTTAGCTACTTTATCCTTACAACCCTCTTTTATACCCATCATACAGATTAGAAAACAAAACAACATCAACTAGGTAGCAAGGTCACATAACTAATTCCAAAAAGACAGTACAATGTAGTTTAAGGCTGTTTAAATGGGTAAACAGGTTAAGTATGTAGCACTTTGTACAAAGCCCCAGTGTTCTATCCCCAGCACAATAGGATGGTAGGAAAATTGCATTCAGAGATGAGTTTAAAGTGGCACTTCCTAACTGTAGCACAGTCCATCTATATGACCTCTTTGGACATAACTTTCATTTGTTTTACAAGGACTGTAAACTCTGGCCTTGTGTTTGCTTAACAAAATAATGTCATCAAAATTCTACCACAACAAAGCATAATAGGCTATAGCTGGTCGCTTGCTTTGGTTTCTTCTTTTTCTGCCAACCCATCTTTCCTTCCTGTTTTCATTGCTGGCTCCATGGTTTCAATGGGGGTGGGGAGTTGAGGGAACAGGCTCGTTTCTGTGTTCAGAGAATATCTTAAATGCCAAGTACCATTCTTCATGCTGGGGACAAAACAAACACAGGCCTCACCAAGACACACAACCCAGGAGGACAACCATCAGCAAGGGTACTGTGGCGACTGGAACCTCTGGATAGGGGCGTCTACCTCGATCCTGACTTTGCTCACTTGCTTCCTGCAGGCACTTGAGTTCTTAGTCACCATACACGGTGCCATGATTCGGAATTCTCTGAGACCCTGCAGATGTCAAGCCCTGGTTGGGCCTCAGTTCCAGAAGTGATCCAGATGCTCAGACACATAGGGCTTTAGCATCCTTTCCTGAACATGTTAGGAAAGGCTGAAGCTCAAAGGTGAACCCAGGTGTCCATCTAAAAATCACTCAGCAGTGTCACTGATTTATTCACATGACTCATTGACATGTCTCTGCTGGTATGTTCCAGGCACATGAAGGCGCAGAGGATGTGCAATGATAAATGGGACTTTGCCTCTCACTTAGAGATATTCAACTGAACAGGGACACAAGCTACCAGGAAAGTCATTACAAGCAAGAGTGAAATGTGCATCTGACTACAGGGTGCAGATAGGAATTGTGGGGGAGGAGACTGAAGAGTTGGCAAGGTATAGATCGTACAAGGTCTTCATGATTCTTCTTAAAAAGCACAGCCAATGACAACAATTTCCTGAGACAATGACTTTTGCCCTTCTTTAAATTTTTCTTCTCTCTATAGCAAGTGAATTACTACCACTTTTTTTTAAACACTAGATTTTTTTTTAAAGCACTAGAAGATATTCCAGAAAATATCTGGTTTAGAGAAAGCAAACAGGATTCATAAGGTAGTAATCAATTCTGATCACAAGGTAGGTGGTAAATGTTTGTTTGTATTGAGAAGGAGCCTGAGGCCAAGTCTAGCCTCTTTAAAGCCATAATTGATTCATAGTGCCTGTCATACACAAAGAAGAAAAGTGATAGTTTCAGTCTTAGGGTTTTATTGTTGTGAAGAGACACCATGACCATGGCAGTTTTCCTTTCCCTAAAGGAAAACATTTAATTGGAACTGACAGTTCAGAAGTTTAGTCCATTATCAGCATGGCTGGAAGCATGATGGCTTGCAGGCAGACTTGGTGGTGGAGAGAAGCTGAGAGTTCTACATCTGGATCCGCAGGCAGCAGGAAGTGACAGCCATTCTGGGCATGGCTTGAGCATCTGAGACGTCAAAGCCCACCTCCAATGACCACTTCCTTCAACAAGGCCACACCTTTTAGTAGTGCCACACCTTATGGGGGCCATTTTCTTTCAAACCATCTTTTTAAAAAATCAAGGAAATTTATTTAACAAGTCACACAACCAGCTGGTAACAGAGGTTTGCCCAGGTTCTGGGCCTCTTGAGTTGCAGAAAAAAACTCATCCTCAGCCCCATGAACCCTAACTCCACTCAGTCCTCCTTACATCTTCAGTGGGGGGTAGGGTGGGTTGGGAAGGTTTGTTCCCATGACAATCAAGTCTCCTTCACAGGCCTCAAGACTACCAACCAGAAAGTGCTCTCGTTAGCCCAGTGCTGCATAACAGTGTACTCTTAATGTTAATAACTTCAAGTAGTTTGTCACTATCTGTCATGATTTTGTGAGTTGACTGGGCTCATCTGGGTCTTTCCTCTGCTGGTCTGGCTTGGAGGTCATCTCACAGAGTCAAAGTCAGAAAACAACTGGTTCTGGAGTTATCTGGGGGCTCTACTCTAAGGTGGAATATGAAAATGACTTCTTCCATAGCATCGGAGACACCTTAGTGCCTCTCCATGAGAGTCATCCTTCCAGAGGAGCCTCCCTTTGTCCAGGTGGGCCCTCCCCAACTTGGTAGCTGGACAAGATGTGTGGTAGAGGACTTCAGGGGCATGCAAGCAGAATCTGTTGGGACTTCTTAAAGCTGAGACCTAACACAGTATGGCTTCTGCTACATCCTCCTGGTTAAAGTGAGTCACAGTTACAGGAGAGAACCTCACAAGGGAAGAGACATAGGACTGGTCCTCAGGGATAACATGGGATACAACCCACCACTGGAGTGAAGGCAGTGGAAACCCAGCTTGACCCTTAGTTGTTCTACCAGTGACAAATCTCCTTGGATGAATTCTTCTAGAAAGCTGGCTTCTATCACTGGATGATGGCAGAGAGGGGACAGAGCTTGGGTGAAGAAAAATGGCTAATTAAATTATTTTGCAGTATTTAGATTATTGTTAATTGGTCAGTGGCCGTTAATCCTTAACCAGCCATTATAATTGAGCACACAGACACCACATGGATTTTAACAAGCCTTGGCCTGAATTGAACAACCTTGGTCCACCTAAGCTAGCTCATAATTCTATTACCCAAATATGACCCCATATATACGTATGTCCCCTTGGACTGCTATTCTCCACGCTATGCTGATGTTCCTGGCCATGTGGAATGAGGTTCTTTTTTCTAACCCATGGTGTGTGTCCTCCTTCTCCCTGCACCTGGCTGGAATGCACTAATCTTCTGTGTAAAACACAGGGTTCCTGTTCTAATCTCAGGAAGTCCCGCCTTCCTATATTCTTTCTGCCCAGCTATTGGCCATCAGCAACTTTTATTAACCAATCAAGAGAATGCCTCAGAAGGGGTAGTAACCAGATCTCAGCATTGAAATCAACCTATCAGAAACAATGATATTAGACCTTCCTTCAACACTTGGGTCCCAAAAGCAAAAATCTTCTTTCTGCTGCTGCTTTTCCTACTGTCCGCAGTCTTCTCTTGCACCCTGTGGACACTAACTGGCAGCCAACAGTAACTGGCATTGAACCTACTCTTTATTTGCTGCTATTAGAATACGCTAGGGGAGGTGCTGTATGATTGCTTGCAATTGACACTAGGCCCTTCTAACAACACCAGCAAAACAAGGTGACTTTACTCTGGAATCCCTCTTATTCTTGAAACTCCTTGAGCTTCTTAAGTTGATATCCAAAAAACTTAACTGTGAAGTATTGAGAAGAGAATAAATTAGTTTATAAGATACATTTTTTTTTTTAGAACCAAATCTTGACCTACCAGAGCAGTGAGACCTTTAAAAGAAACAAACAAAAACCCAAACAAACATAAACCAGGACAGAGGTATTCTGGAATGCAGGGAGCAGAAACCCGTGGATCCCTGGGTCTCACCGGCCAGCCACTGTAGCCAAATTAGCGAGCTCAGGTTCAGTAAAAGAATGTCTCTATAATAAGACATTGAGTGATAGGGGGAGACACTCGTCAACTTTTGACTTTCACAAGCACACGCACACCTATTCACCCACACAACATGGACCTGAACACACACACACACACACACGCACGCGCACACGCACACACACACAAAATAAATGCAAAATAACAACAGGAATCCAAAGCAGTAAGAAGAGCTGACTTGAAGACATCTGGGAAACTCTTCTGCTCTGTACAGTTTTGACTCTTAAAGGAGTTATTGCTAGCATCAGGGATGCTCAAATCTCCTATACCCATCATGAAGATACAGAATATCTGTTGATCTATAGTTCCTAGAAGCACCATGATAATGCTCTGATAACGAGAAAGGTACTTGAATTCAGGGAATGCTGAGAATCATCTGTTTTGCGGACTGTTTTCCAAACCTGAACAAGTCCAGGAGAGAAAAGTGCTGCCCTCTGTTGGACAGACAGCAAAACTGGCCCTGAACTTAGAAAGCTGACTTCCGCCTTCTGTGTCCACCACAAGTTTTCTCTTTTAAGTGGCCCAACAAAAATAGAAACAAAAATGTTAGAGATGCTTACATAGATGGGATTTCTAACATAGCCACATATGGATCCTTGGTTTTAACAAGAAGAAAACCATCAAAGTCATGTAATGCAGAGACTGGGGAGAACCATTTGTTCATGTGTAAGTTGAACATAAGAATGCAACTAATTGTTTCTCTTTCCCAACACAGAGACAGCTCACCCCACCTACTGAAGATGCTATATCCCTCGACAACAGCATCCATGTACAGGGGCTTTAGAAAATCGGTTGAATTGCCACTGTCTCCAAGAGGATGGTCATCTACAACTTAGTGATAACCAAGAGATAACCATGGCTATTGTCTTCTTATGCCCATATCACCCAAGGGTGCAAAGCAAAAGCAAAGCTGGGCTTGGAGTCTCCCAGGAGAATGCTCACAGCAGCAGGAAGCTGCAGGATGTGGACTCCAAGCAGACCAGAGGCTATTTTTGTCTGAGCCCAGGCACCAGAGGAACTCTCTGCTTCAGCTTCTTTCAAAACTGAAGCGTGATTATTCTCTACACATGTTATCATTTGGGCTTGCTTGAAAAATATTTTGAAAAACATGGAAATAGAGAAAAGGGGTGTGTGTGGTGTGGTGTGGTGTGTGTGTGTGTGTGTGTGTGTGTGTGTGTGTGTGTGTGTGTGTGAATAGATTACAGGGAAGAAAAATTGAGTGTGTGTGAAGGGTCTTGACATTTTAGTCAACAGTGGAGAAACGAATGGGGAGAGGAGCCCAGCACTTTGACTCAGTAACTCTACTTGTGGAAATCTATTCACAGAAAATGCCCAAATTTAGCTAAAAATAGAGGTTCACTGCTTGAAATAGTAACACACCAGAGATGACCAGAATATCCTGAAGACAGAGCTGCTGGAATAAATAGCACTGCTCAAGGGAACACAGACAGCAAGGAAGTTCTTTGTGAGCCAGTGTGGAAATCACACCATGGTTGGCTATGTTCCTAAGTAGTCAGTATAGAACAGAAATGCTGTCTGCCTTCTTTCCTATAAATACAGCTATATTGCTGGTAAAGTTTGTTGCCTGAAAATAAATCTAGAAGGTAGCTTGTTGAGAAGGCTCAGTGGATAAGCACTTGCCACACCAGTGTGAGGACCAGAGTTCAGAGCCCCAAAACCCATGTAAATGCATAGTAGGTATGGTAGTACTGTAATTTCAGAGTTCCTAGAAAGCAGATCCAGGGGATTCTGGGAGCAACTTGGTTAGTTCAACTAGCCTGTATCTTTCAGCTTCAGATTCAGTTTAGAAATCCTGTGTCAGTGAATAATGTAGAGAGTGGTAGTAGACTTCTAATATTGACCTTGAACTTCTGCATGCATATGGTCACATGTTCACATGTACCTGAACACAAATGTGACCCCACTTACGTGTGGGCACATATACACATATACTCATATAGCATATAAACACATGAGACACACACATAGAATATCAACACATGGGATACACATGTATATATGTACACATACATACACACAATAAGTAAATAAATGTAAATAAGTAAACCTGGGGTGGAATACATAGCATTGCATTCAGTGAAAATAGGTGGGATTCAGAATTCAGAGAAGCTGTTAGTTCTTAAATGTGATACATCTATAGTATTTTGTCTTTTTATTATTAGCTCATATTTGTTTTGTCACCAGAAAATACATCATATACTAGTATAAGTATGTTTTTCTTCCCATAAATGGATGGTCATAGGCCACTCACTCACACATGGGAAGTTCACATTCAGAGCTCTACATTCTATATTCTACATTCACATGTAGTGCTCACCTTGACACTATATTTATAGAATAAAAATTTTCAAGTAAACCACACATACAGAAAAGCCTATGCAATTTATAAGGTAAATATGTTTGACATACAACAGGTGCTTGATAAATGTTTGCTGAATAGAAGACAATCTGTTGAGTATGGAATTGTTTCCCAGTGTGCCCTGTTTTAGTCATCACCTGTTTAAGAAGCATCTGAACATAAATATGCTCCCTTTACATAATCTCTGCAATAAAACTTCTTGATTATAAAATTTGCTATTTTCCCTTACTCTTTATCAGCTACTAAAATGATAGAGCAGCAGCAGGGAAGGCGTGACTGGAGGAACACACAAACCAAGGCTTTAGCATGAGGGAGAAGGGATTTTCACAAACCACTAAAGTGCTACTTCTTGGGGAAGAAGTGCACCCTGGATTTCTTCCAACTGAATTCAACAACAAAACCCAAGGAAAATGAACATTAATCTTTTATGAACTAAAGCCCCCAAATGAACAGGCTTGGAGTTCAACGCTAATTAGGTTGCATCTCAATGCAGAGAATCCTTAACGAGCAAGGACATCTAACAACTCCAGCAAGCATTCTGCTGGGACTGGTGCTGAAGTCAAGGCCCTGCTTGGACACACTCCACTGCTGTGGACCATAAGGATAGCCCATCCTCACCTGGAAGAACCCTCAGTCATCTTGGAAGAAGAGCAAATGGAGTTTCCTTAAACTGAAATTCTTGGCCACCCTACTACTGCATGGCCATCTGGGTGGCATGTGAATAAATGAAAAGAGAAAGGGCAAGAAGAAGACCCTTGGAGCGAGTCTCAGCAAGTCCAGGTTTCCTTTGCTTTGTGTCCAACATAGCTGCCAACACTGGCTCTGCTCATAAGCAGGATAATCGCATGTGCGTTATGCACACAGAGGAGGCAGGTGTTAAAGACTGATTTCTAATCTCCATTTATCCCCTTCCCAGTCCCATGACTCAGGATTTGTTACCTGCTCTCTCTGAGCCATCATTTCCTCATGTTCCTCTGTAACATGAGGAAACAGTGCTGTCTGGGAGAGTGAGAGGAAATGAACCAAGTGGTTCTCAGATTGTTCCTTGCCTCATTCATAGCTTGATAGCTTGATAGGTGAAGAAAAGAAAGGCCTCATTTCTTCAGCCACAGCTTTCCTAATCCACTCAACTCCTCGTTGTACCCTGCAACAACCTGATAGAGTAGTTTGGAGATCCCCACTGAAAGACAGACAGGTGAAGCCATGTGTCCACAGTGCCAGAGAAAGGGACACCAAAGGACGGATTTTACAAAGTCTGCCTAACCCAAATCTTGTATTGGTCATGGAGTTGCAGGCCCATGAGACTGATGCTAAAGATAGGATTACAGATAAAAGTGATTGACACTTGAGAACCATGGGCCTTTCGACCCATGGACATGTCCCAATATCACCAGAAAGAGTGAACTCAAGATAGGCTCTGACTGTGCTGGATTAATGGAGGGAGCTCCCGTCTCAAGGCATCTTGCCAAGCAAAGCCCCAGATAGATATTCTACCAAGACTATGCTATCATCCCATACTGCCAGTTCAAGTCTATATTCAATGCATTTGCCTACAACTATTTCAGATCCACACTCCCAGCATCCAACACCAGGAAAAGTACATGTGATGGTCACCCATGTACTAGAAGAATGACCCATGGGGGCCCATGGATCACCTATAGCCTTGATACAAAATTGTACAGCTTAATCTTGTCAGTTTTGCCTCTGTCTTCATTCCGAGTATCCTTCCAGCCCATCTGATTTCCTTCCTTATGTTCACAAATTAGTTGGTCCTTGTTCCCCATAAGCAAGTGTATCAATACCCTCACCAAGCTTCCTCATGGGCTGGCCACCCACCCCCAACTCCATCCTTAGCTTCACTTCAGTAGTCATTGACATTCTCCTGGAGTCTTTGATGCCATTTGTTTGAGTTACAACAAGCCATTTCCCGCATACCCGCCATCACAGCCTAGCCCAGCATCTTCCTGCTGCCTAAGAATGCCTTATCCTATTACTATAATTAGCTGGTACCATGCTAGAAGGCTGAGCCAGAAGGCAAACTCTTGGATGAAGAAGTTTTGCCAAGGGTTACAAAGCATGAGAATTGGAGTAGAGAGAACTTGGCACCTAAGCCTTTTTCTCTTTACATAGAACTTTATTCTGGAAATACATTAGCTTTGAGGAGTACATCAACAGTCCAGAAGCTAATAGTATCTTGGAATCTACGAATATTCTGCAATCCTGCTCTTTTTGGTTGTCAGTTCCAGAATGGTTGTTGTTCTTCTCATTGTCAAGGCATGTTATTTTATACAACACTGTGATGATTTGCTATACCATGTTGTGATGATGTTCAATTAGCCAATCTCTATTCATATTGAATCAAGCCTGTTTCAACTACTTTATGAAGAGCCTTTCATCTAGCCCTCATAAACAACCCTGAGAGAGGATGTATGACTATCACTATCTCGTGGGACTGGGGAGTAGGCTTAGATCATCATGCATCTTCGGTGCCTGTCGTATATCAGGGTTTGAGAACCTCAGGCCCACGTGCTGTGGGAATCTAGAGGCGGAGAGGTGGCATCCAGAGAGAGAACAAAGCTGAGAACTTCAGAACTGGTCTGGGTTCTGGAGGATAGACTGGAGGACAGAAGAAATGAAGGGGCAAGGCTTCCTTCACAGAGAGAACATCATAAGAGATGGCACCAAGACGGGAAAGGACAGAGAATGCTGACTAGTGCCATGACCAACACACAGCAGGTCCTTGGAGGTACCTGTGTCATCACATTGTTCTGCTCTGTGAATTTAGCCACAGCACATGGATCTCCTATGCTCATATGCAATCTGGAAGCTGCTGCATGAAGGGGAAGGGGGGGGCAAAGGACTGCTGTATGTACATTGTGAGCTATCCTGTGAAGTAGCTTTTATGATCTCCTTTTGACAGACAAGTCTATAACATCTTAGAGAGCTGGCTCACCCAAGAAAGTTCAAAAACACAAGATTTAATAGGAGCTATATTCAGAGGTTGCCCTACCTGGCCCTAGTGTCCTGGGGTATTCCCTCCCAACCACACTGAGGAAGTCAGGCTTGGCTTTCCCCTTTAGCCTCCACCAGCTCCATTTTGGGGTGACCCTGAGTCTGGTACAGATCAGATTTGGTTGACTTGATCATCTCCATTAAAAAGCTCCTATTTTCCTCCCTGTTGGCATTTCTGCATGAGGTGCAGCCAAGTCAAGCTTCTGGGTGTCCCTAGAGAGGAAGAAGGCTATGCAATGCCTTTCGGGCAGACAAGAAAGCAGCCAGGTAGGAGGCACTGCAGAAGTCAACTGGGAAAACCATGTGGCTTCCAGCAAAGCCCCAGATGGGGGCCTCCCATGAGATCACCGCCGTCATCCAGGGCTGCCAATTCAACATCTGCGCCCAACATATTGGTCCGTGAATATTTCAGATCCACACTCTCAAATCCAGATGTGTTTGTGTCATGAACTCTATATTCTGCTAGAAATTACTGAGGTCTACAAAAGGAAATTAAGCAATTACTCAGGAAGAAACAGACCAGTGACCTAAAATGTTCCATACATATCTCTGGTTTGGGGTGCTGACATTTACAGACATTAAATACCAGCTTCCACCTATCTCTTGGCCACCATATCTTCACCAGAAGTCATATGCACAGGGGTTGATGTTCAATTTAAAATTTAGTGCCTTGTGAAAGGATTCTGAATATGGAAGTCATCCTTTGTACCATGACTTTTAGATTGTTAAATAGTTTGGAAGCTTCCAAGGATTGTGAGTAACTCAGGTGCAGTGCAACTTAGCTCTGGAAACACAGAAGGCCACTGGACTGGGTGTGGGCAGTTGTAAAACACCAGTAAATCAGTCCCTATTGAGCTGAGGCCTCAACATCAACCCCCCCCCCTCCCTGTCTCTCAAGTTCCCAGTTGATTCTAACCCAGAGGTGGTATTGAGAACCCCTAGTAGAGTCATATCCACATCTATAACATATATTCCCAGTCTCTCAATCTGCTCTAAGACATTCTAAATATAAGGTGAAGGCAGGCTACAGAAGGGAAGAAGTTGAGTCATCAATGCTACCTCAAATATTACCTAGTCAGCTCTCAGATCTCCTGCTGACTACTGTGATTACACACAAGACATTCATTTACTTGTTATAAAAGCTTTTATTTATACTTTGACAATGTTATACATGTATATAATTTATATCGTACCCACCCCTACCTTCCCACCCCCCAAGAATACTCACTAGCATATCCCCCTCCCACTTTCATGCCTATCTTTTTTCCTTTTGTACTCTACTGGGCACAGTTAGTACTGCCAGCTGGAATGTTGGCTACTCCCATTGGCTTGATCTTGTGCATATGACCACAACTACAGTGAGTCTACGAATGCAGTGGCCATATCATGTCCAAACGACAGCAATTCATAGTACTCCTTCCCATCCTTCACCCCTTCTTCCACAATGGTCCCCACACCTTTTATTGGGGGACTGTTTGATATAGATGTCCCATCTATGGCTCACCACTAATGGTCACTTATTCCTGGACTTTGAACAGCTATGAGTCTCTTCACTGCTGTCCACTACAGAACAGGGCTTCTCTGGCCAAGGTTGAGTATGGTGCTGATCTATGCTTAGAAACATAAATATTTAGAAGGCCTCAGCTCCAAGCAGAAAGTGATTGGAACTCCCATAGCTTTCATGCCACTATGGCACTGGTGGATACATCTTGTCTACAGGTCAGTATTGTATCATTCATAGTAGAATGATGGATAAAACCACCATGTTTTCTCTCTCCCAGAAGCCTGCACAGCACCTTAAAATTTTATCAAAGCCAGCCAGCAGGGAGGAAGTGGTCGGATCAGTCCCCTCTTCATTCCTCTATGCCCTGCAACCAAAGTGTGTCCACTTCAGCAGCAGCTTCTTACCACCTACTTATGTTGAGCAACTAAGAGAAATGAGGACAGCCTGTGCTGTTTCAAGGTCTCTGGGAGATCAGGGAGGCACTCTACACCTGGCACTGAGATTTCCCTTTTATAACCTGTGTCTTCTGGGGAAATTGTCTATCTATGCGTGATTCTTGTGTCAAAAATTCTTTTTTTTTAATTGTATTTTTAAAAATCAGCTTACAAAGCAGTGGGTTGTTTCCATATACTCATAGCTTTGGTTGACTCACCCCATCCCCCTTTCCTCTGATTCCACACCCCCACTTAAACCTTTAAACATGGGGTATTTAGTCTGATAAGACTCTTTCCATCTGCCATTGAGGGTAATTATACCTGGTTGAACTGCATGCTAGTGTTAATTTTAAAACCCTGGCAAATGCTAGTGATTGCATAGTGCCTGGAACATAGTGAGATTTGGCAAATCTTTCACATTGTGATTGTTTCAAAATACACATGATCTCTCTCTCACATAGTCACACACACATGAACACACACACAAAGAAAATAAAACGACCTTGGTAATGTAGACCAACACAATACTGGTGAGGGAATTGTGGGGTTTTTCCCCCTAATTTTTATTTTTCTTCATTTACTACATGCGTTTATTACAATAATGGAAATTATGATCATAAAATGTGAAGGACAAAATCAGGATGCACAATTATGTTAGCAGTATAAATGTAACTTTTTTCATAATAGAAAAAAAGAAGATGCAGTTAAAATCCTGGGAGGAAAGCGTGGCCTCCTTCAGCCATGCCTGTCTTTCTTTCTTTCTTTCCATTTGTTTTGTAATGATAAGGCATTCATTCCACACTAGAAAAAAAGCCTGTACTTTGGCTTCAGTTCTCCACATCCCTCTTGAACCCCCTCTTGGAGGTTCAACTATTGCTTACCCTTGAATTCAGGTGGCATCATTTCATGAGCTGGAGTCCTCCTGGACTTGAGAGAGAGAGAGAGAGAGAGAGAGAGAGAGAGAGAGAGAGAGAGAGACAGAGACAGAGAGACAGAGAGAGACAGACAGACAGACAGACAGACAGACAGACAGATAGATAGATAGATAGATAGATAGATAGATAGATAGATAGATTAGGGAATCAGTGAGACCAGCATTCTCTTCACTCTGCTTCCTCATCCACTGTGATGCAAGCCAGCAGACACAGGTGGGAGCCGTTTCTGCAACTGTGACAGAAATAAAATCTTTCATCTTCTAAGTTGCTTCTTGACAGATGTTTAGTCACAGCAACTACAGAAATAGTCAGTACTCTGGCCATAAGGGGAAATTAATTTGTAAGGACAAATAGAACTCTGGGGTTTTCTGTTCTGACTAAAATCGTCAGCTTTCAGTTTCTGTTCCAAAACGAGTCTGGTCTGGGCTAAAGGGCTTTCAAGATACATGGACACTTTCTTTTGACTAAAAGAGACTTCTAGGAAAATTAGGAATGGAATAACTTCTTGATATATGATTCAGAGCTGTTCCTTAAGGCTGGATACCAGTAATATTCATGTAAATCATTGAAAGTCTGTGTCCCACATTTTAGGAACAGATCCAGAGATGGACCGTCCTTGGAAGAATGGTCAATTTCCTGGAAAAGATAGCAAAGAGAGCCCAAGTCAGACTCCTCAAACCTGTGTGCTGGTCATGCACGCTGAGCAGTGTCTGCAGGCAGAAACCTGTAGAAGCCTCCAGCCGGAAAGCCTAGGCAGTCTCTGCCTCTGTCATGGTGACCAGAGAAGCGGAAATCACACAGCCACAAACCACCACTGCTGGCAGACCTCACCGTGTCTGAATTTGCTGTGCTAAATATTATCCCTGATGGCCCTCACAAAGTTAGCTTTTATCTTATCACAACTTGTAAATATTATGATAAGTTGTGGTTTTTGTGACCACAGAAGTAACTTTTTCATCTATGGGAAGGGTGGCCAGAAAAAAAAAAAATCACAGTGGTGAGAGCCTGAGACCAATTACATCTTTGTTATTTGGAAGTTTGGCCAGATGTCAAGGGAGTTTATAGCCAAACCAGTACTTTGTTTTGTACTTTGGATGTTTTGTCCCCCAAAGTAATCCAAAAATTAATGTACCAGAAGAAAATAATATGTTTGTATAGTATGTTGTGAGAGCTGAGGCTTATTCAGGAGGGAACACCATGGGAATTATTCTCTTATCAATAGGGAGAGGTAGTATATTTTTAAACTTGGGTTTTAACATCTCTCTTTGGTCAGTGAGTAGCAAAGGCTAAGATGGCAGAAAGGTTTTTTTTTTTAAGTTGAGAAAAGTCACTCTCCCTCTGTAGTATTTGTAGGTATACAGATCATAAATATTTCTAACAAAATTATTTAACATGCTGGCATCAACAAGATAAAGTACTCTAAAACTCAATTTCAAAACAACAAATAAACAAAAGTCACAGTAAAGTTGAATTTCTCTCCCTCATTCTCCAAAGCAACCTTTTGTTGTGTACTTAAGCAAACCCTCTGAGATACAGGAAGGGTTTTTACATGCCCAAGCCCGTTTTAATGTAACCTGAGGCCATTAGGGAAGGATTTACTGGGTAGTCCTGAATACAACCCAGGACAGTCATTTCTAGAACCTGTGGGAATCCAGTGCCTTAGACAAGATTCTTCTTTTTTTTTTTTTTAAATACTTTATTTTTTTTTTCTTCAAGTTACATCTCAGTCACAAACCCCTCCCTATTCCCCCTTCCAATCCCGCCCTTCCACCCTCTTCCCTCCAGAAGTTTCCCCTTTCAGTCCAACAGATGGTTCCTTCTCTTATAACAGTAAGTATTATACAAATCAACAGATATAAATATGCCACATTTATGAGAGTTAAATGGCCCAGTATACCTTCCCAATGTCCAGTTTATACATATTTGGCTCCTGACTTTAACATTCTACTATGTCCTTTCTTAGTTTTGGAAGCTGCAGACAAGATTCTTCTTTACATCTGACTGTGGTGGTTTAAACAAGCAGCCCAAAGGCATTGATATTTCAGCTAAAGTCAGTCAGCTTTTCTCACACAGGATTTGGTAACTTGTCTACAGCTTGTCAGTTGCATTTGCTGTGTCAAGCTCAAATGACCTTGTTTGCATTTTTTATTTAGAAGTCTGACTGCTTCCTAAAGAACAAGAGCAGTCAGTGAATGCACAAGGTTGGTTGGATGCGGAGATGGCCGGGCCACTCCTTCGTTTTCTCTAAGAGGCTGGAAAGAAGCCAGGTCTCAGAGACCGATTTCATATTCTGCTGCTGTTGCAAAGGGTATACGTATAAGCATTAGCATTGAAATGTGTTCGCCAAGCGCTACAGGAGACAGTAGAGGTGGCTAACCCAGTCTTTGCTTTCATGGAGTTTACCTGGAGCTAGCTAATCCAAGGAAGCGCAGACTCACATACAGTGGTTCTCAACCTTCCTAATGCTGCAACCCTTTAATAAATATAGTTCCTCATGTTGTGGTGACCCTCAACCATAAAATTATTTTTGCTGCTGCTTCATAACTATACTTTTGCTACTGTTATAAATCATAATGTGAATATCTGTGTATTCTGATGGTCTGAGGAGACCCCTCTGAGAGAGCTGTTTGACCCACTAAGGACTTTTGACCCACAGATTGAGAGCCACAACTCTAGTAGTTTCTGGAAAGCCCTTAATATTTTAAGTATGCTGCCACTTATTATGTTCTGTTTTAGTTTGAGTATAACCCCCCCCCCCCCCACACACACACACACACATGTGCTCTGTGTTTAAACACTTGATCCCGAATTGGTGGCGTTCTTTTGGGAGGTCTATGGAACGTAGGAATGTAGGACCGAGTTAGTGGCACAGGAGTGAGCCTTTAAGTTTGTACCCTGACTCTGCCTCCAGTCTCATTTGTTTCCTAGTTACCCATAATGCAACTGAGCTGAGATGCCTTGTCACCACAGGATGAACCACAATGCCACGCCAGCCCCACTCTGTTGGACTGTGTTACTAGGAACCATGAGCCACAATAAATCCCCTCCCTTAAGATGAACAACTTACAGTGCTCAAGTAAGTTGCCTGATGTTCCAGGCTCACGAATCCCAAAGCCTGTCATCCACTCTGCCTGCTGTCTTTCTGTTAATGTTTAGACTATTTCACACAGGATTGAAAGTCTTATCCATCCAATGACTGTGGGAAGCTAGTGGACTTCTGTTAATCTTCAGTGTGCTCAAGGATTTAGCCCGCTGTAGTATCTGGCCCATTCATTGGTGATGTTTTTCCCCTTGGTTGTATGAATTGCTGTAGCAATTAAGACACAAACCTCCCTTTGTTCTCTTATATTTAGATGCTACAAACCTTGGATAGTTTTTAGACAAGGTAGCAAAAACCTCCCACAAATGAGTTCACTTCAAGAGAAAACAAAAATATTGGCAAGGAATAAACTATGACTTTTCAAAGACATGCATACTGTTTTTTTCTAAATCCATGTTTTTGCTTGTCCACCAATATGCGAGCATAAAATCTTTTGTAATATTCATTTTGGAGATTCACCAGCAATACTATTATGATATAATACTTTCATATCATTAAGGAATAATGTCCAGATCCTGGGGAGGACATGTTCAGATATTACTTAGAGGATGTTGACTCATGTAAAATTCTTTTTGGGATTAAATTCTTAAATGCTGTTAATAATTTAAAATCAAGGCTGGGATTATAGTTTATTTGGTAAAGTACTTTGATCCCCAGGACCCACATGAAGAGGCCAAGCATGGTAACATTCATTTCTAATCCCATGTGAAGACAGATACCAATGGGGCTCATTGGCTGGCCAGCTTGGTCTGAGTCCGAGACCTCCAAGACAACCTGTCTCAAAAGGAAAGTTGATGGTATCTGAAGAATAATGCCTAAGTTGTCCTCTGGCCTCCACATGCACTCATGTATACCACTACATACACAAACACACACAGCAGTTTAAAGTTTTTACTTAGGTATATGTTGTCTGTGTGAGTGTGTGCCACATTGTGTGTGGGTGCCTGTGGAGGCCATAAGCAGACATCAAATCTCCTGGAGCTGGAGCTACAGGTGGTTGTGACCTACCCAACGAGGGTGCTGGGAACTGGCCTAGGATGCTTTGGCAGAGAAGCAATTGCTCTTAACTGCCAAGCCATCACTTCAGCACCCCCTCCCCAAAGAATTGTGGGAAGTCCTTTGGCATTAATTTGAGCACCCACAGCTCTCCTCCCCATTTGACGTGACTACCAAGGTGGTTAGGGCATTGACTTAAGACCCAAGGGAGGTCTCTGAGCAGTCCAGATCAGAAGCTATGGAACCCTTTCCTCTGGTTCTAGGAATTAGCAACTTGGTTCTAACGGAGTCAGAACACAGCCTTCCTCTGGCCACACCCACAGGAAGTTATACCTAACTGTGGCCTTTTAATAGATAGGTCAATAAATGGAGTACATAGCTTTCAAAAGAAGAACAAATGGCCAATAATTATTTTTAAAGGTGTCCAATGTCCTTAGTCCTCAGGGAAATGCAAATTAAAATCCTTTGGCATACTACCTCGCTCCAGTTAGGATGGTCATCATCAAAAAGTTTGACAATAAAAGTTGGAGAAGGTGTGGGGGGAAAAGACCCTTACTTCTTGTAGGAGTGAACATTGAAACATCATGGACAAGTGGAGGTTTCTTAAAACATATAAAACAGAACTACCATACAACTCAGCTCTTCCACTCTTGGACGTGTACTCAGAGAAGTCCACCTTCTACCACAGGGGTATTTGTGTATTCATGTTCCCTGCTGTTTTAGTCACTATAGCAAGGAAACGGAACCCACCTAGACATCCATCAAGGGAGGAAAGATAAAGAAACTGTGGTCCATATACATACTGGAACTTTAGTCAAGGGTGTGACTATGCATAACTTTGCCTCTCACTTCCGTGTCAGTAGTTGGCTTCAGTAGCCACAGCCACACAACTGTTCTGGGTGGCATACTCCTCCAAGCACAGGAGGATGGGAACAGGTCCCCCACAGCCCTCCAGGGTTTCACGGCTCAGAAACTTGTCAGGGGGATCCTTTGGAGCACTGGCACAGGCAACCCGTGACATAATTCCTCCTTTTGGAACTGAGGAGGTCACAGGACCCTGAGGCTGGTTTGGGTACAGGCGTCTCCCAGCTGGTCCTGTTGAGGGGAATTCCAGACCCTAGAATGTTGGAACTGCTTGGGAGAGATGAGAAACTCAGAGACACAGAGATGCTGTCCCTGAAATGTAAGAATCTTCCACAAGCAGGCTGTTTTAAGACAGATGAAATTCCTAAACCTCCCCCTCTCATAGGAGAAGCTGCCTTAGACAGACAACAAGGGAGCTTCCTGCAGGAAAAGCCTCCCTAGATCACTTGCCCAGGCCTGACCACTAAATAGAAACACTCTGCTAAACAATGGAGGCAGGAGGGTTTTCTGGTCAGAAAGAATGATGCAATGAGCAAGGCAAAGGCTGGCAAAAGCAAAGGCTTGTCCCTTGGGTGTAATAGATCTCCCCAGACGCTCCATTCTAAAGAAAGCTTAATTAAATTTAATGGACAAACCTCTCTCTGTGCTAGGAGGCAGTTTAATGTGGTGTTTCAGCTCTGGATGGACAAAAATCAGTCTTCCTTGCCTCGCTGCTCTCTTTGAAATGAACAAACTTCCTGATTGGCACCATAACTCTCACGATGGCCCAGCATCCTCATATCTGCCAAAAGCTCTGTAAAACCCCTCAGAGGGACATCACACAGACATTGTGCCACACAATTTAGAGGGGAGCTCCCCACAGGAGGGACATTGGTATCTTGACCATCTTGATGCTTCCAAGTGTCTAGCCCAAGGTCTGGTGTGAATGTTATTTGATGCATAAACAAAAAGAAGAAGGTAGGGAGGGAAATAAATAGGGAAGGAAAGAATGAAGACAAGAAAACGTCATTGGCCAAGAAGAGCTGCAGGTAGAGAATGTCTCGTCTCAGTGGAGAGCAGGAAGATGGGAAGGGATGTTGATGGAGAGGAAGATGCTCGGGAACTGCACGCAGTGCTCCCATACTGACCAGGCAATACTTCTATCCTCTGTCTATGCTCCTCTTCAGGTCCTCTCTCACCCCCAGGACTCAGGAGAAGATGGCTTCACCCTCAGGTGGGTCTGCTTGACTGGGGTTAATTCTATTTTCTTGCCACAGATTGGTTCAAGAGTGATCACATGAACTGACTGAGTCCACAGAATGCAAAGATAAGGTTTGCTAGCAGGTCCTGGGAGACTCCTCAGAAGTGACTGACTTCCTTATTTTAAAGCCCAAAAGTTCTACTTTCAGCATGTGACTGGTCTAGAATGAGGCCAGTGCATGAAACAAGGGAATGGACTCTACCCCCAGGAGGTAGGTAGAGGCCCTGGATGAAAAATCTGCTAGAAGCCCATCTGACTCCTGACTTCTAATCAAGGGAGTCTTGTAACAACCTCATTTTTCTATCTAGTCTAAGCAGGATTTCCAGTTAATTATAGCTGAAAGGATTCAAGTTGATGGAGCCTCAGTGATGACTCCTCTTTGAACCTCAGGCAAGGCACCATCCGTTCTCCAACAGGAGCTGAAGTTGTGTGGAGGGAAAATGAAGGACACTCCAAATCAAAGGTGACTAGCAGTGACTCCCTGGTGTGGACCTCCACCTAGGTCTAACAGGTCCTGTGATGAATTTGTTGGCCAAACCTCACCTTGTCTATATTTGGTGTTCATGAGAAGGAAAGGTCAGAGTTCCCCTAGCTCTGTCTCTGGTTGTATGACTGTGAACTGTGTGCTAAAAGGGAGGTTAAAAAGGATTCTCATGTCATACAGTTCTCACGGAACTTCTGGGTAGATTAAATGCAAAGTAACTCTGAAGGACAGCAAATGCAGCAACACAAACGGCAGTACTGTTATCGTCATTTAATCCAGTGTGCACTCCCTTCTATGGCCCTGTCCCCACCCTGGGTGGTGATGATACCAGATGTCTTAAGTAAACATTTTACTTCACCCTACCGTGATGACCACTCTCAAGCCCTACAACTCCTACTTCCCCTGTCTACATCTAAAATAGGTTAGAGTGGCTTGCAGTAAAAGGCACAGCACAATGAAACTGTGTAGTAATTCATTGTACCAGAGAAAACAGTGAAAAGCTACTGAGACTGGACCCAAAACTGGTTCTGAGTTGCCTGATAATCAAAGAAAAGACAGGAACTTCTCTGTGTTTATTTCTTTGTTTTTGAGAAAGACTTTTGCTCTATAGCTCAGGCTGTCACAGAACTTACTACGTAGCCCAGGGAAGCCTCAGACTTGTAACAATCTTCTTGCTTCAGCTACCTAAGTACTGGGGTTACAGGCATGAGCCATCTTGTTTAGCAAAGAACTGATTTTTAAAAGCAACATCAAAGCATTATGTCAGGTGATGTAAGAGTTACAAAAATGTAAAAGATATAACTTCCGCTCTTGAAGAGTTTCCAGGATAAATAAAGGATGGAAACACCACTATTAGAAATGATTGTGAAGCTGGGCGGTGGTGGCGCACGCCTTTAATCCCAGCACTTGAGAGGCAGAGGCAGGTGGATCTTTGTGAGTTCGAGGCCAGCCTGGTCTACAAAGTGAGTCTAGGACAGCCAGGGCTACACAGAGAAACCTTGTCTCGAAAAACCAAAAAAAAAAAAAAAAAGAAAAAGAAATGATTGTGAGAGGCAGAAGCAAGTGGATCTCTGCGAGTTCGAGGCCAGCCTGGTCTACAAAGTGAGTCCAGGACAGCCAGAGATACACAGAGAAACTCTGTCTTGAGACACCCCCCCCCCCCGCCGCCGCCAAAAAAAAAGGAAAGAAAGAAAAGAAAAGACAGCCATTTTGGGTCAAATACATGTATTATTTTTATCTAGAAAAAACATCTATAGCACTATGAGGAGAGAAAGAGTAGTCCTAGCTTTCAAAAGAGTCACTGGGAAAAGGGATATTTGACAAAGCTTGAGCTGGGTTGGAATATGACAGTTGAAGGCACATGATAGCCAGAGCAAGAATACAGTAGAGTAAGAAAGTGTGCGTAGAGTTCTCTGTGTGAGGGTGGTTGTCAATCAGTGAGAATTAGAGCAGGACATGAGGTTATCGAGTGGCCCTGGAGTCAGTTGGATGCTGTGCTCTAGATTTTAAACTTCATTCTACAGGAAATGAGGAAAAGCTACTGGAAGTTTCTTAGTAGGAAAGTGGTATGAACATAGTTGTTCACTGAATAATCTGTTTGGGTGGTACTTCTCCCAGGAAAGAATTAAAAATGTGGTTCCTTGACCAACTAGTACACTACCATCAGAAACTTACCCTTCTCTGTGCCATTCTGCGTTCACTTGACAATTTTTCATCACATTGATTCTAAGTCAGTTATTCATAAAGAAAAGACAGAAATTCATCATCTTCCCCTTTATGATTTCCTCCTCTGTCATCAAACACATCAGCAGGCATGAGTTTTATCATAATTCAATTCACGCCTTCCACCCACCTTAATTATATGCGTTTCCACTTGATAATAACTCATGGGAGTATTCTACAAGACCGGGAAGTTAAACTTCTCTTTGACTTAGCAAATATTTAGGGAGAGTTCCTACAGAGACACATGGGGAAGGAAGTTGCCTTGCGTTGTTTTCTATGAGCATGAGAAATGCATTGTGTCAGTGGAGGCTGGGGGTTCTACCACTGGGTAGAACCATGGAATTCAGCTCTGGAGGCTCCGCTGGAACCAAACTTTGACATCCAGTGCAGGCAAGAGCTCTGAAAATGACTGCTTGCCAGCAACCAGCACCAAGAACTGTTCTTCCACTCACCCAACGTGTTAACCTTAATACCAGTCACCACCAGTAAGGAGCACATGAGCTGAAACTGGTTGGTTGTTCAGGAGCAGGATCCCAGGATACATCTTGTTTGTCTCTGAACTGGCCACTATTCCATAACACAGTCAGATACTTGAACAACCACTTAATCTAATGTTAGAGAAAGCTCTCAGAAAAACCATCTCTCCATTCTCCAGGCTGAGTCAGATGCCCAACCCCTCCTCTGTGTTACCATACAAAAGTTTGTGTACTTCTCCACAATCCTATGACCTACATGCTATAGTATCTAACACCTGAATACTTAATAAACACCATGAGTTTTATATCTATAATTTTAGTCTATCTTTCTACTGACTCTGAGAGAGGGGTGCCCCTTTCATTATCTTCATTTTAGTGATTCAGAGGATGAAACCAAGCATGGTTAAGTGACTTTTCTAAGGTCACACAACCTAGGAGTACTAGAATGGGTTTGCTTTCACACCTTTTGACTTGGAGCCTTATTCTTAAACTCTTTGCTATAATGTTGTGTGGCTTCTGTATCTACATCCATTTTACTTCCTCTCTGACTGACTCTGCCTCTAGTTCCTGAGAATTCTCTGTTGTGGATCAACTCTGTCCCTTTCGATGTCACTGCCTCCCCAGCACAGCACATACTGAATAGCAGGAGAGTAACCAGCCACAGGTAGCTGCACGGTGAGGACTTGAGATCAATAGTGGTTTCTTCCTGGGGTTCACCAGTTTGTATCAAAGCTGCATCGTAATCCTAGATGGAGACCTGTCATTTCTAAGAGAAGAAAGAAACCCAGGTCTACCTCTCCTCTAACTCAGGAGCTCAGAAACGAACATTTCCCCTCTAAGTCAGATGACCCCGGTGAGGAAGAATTTTCAAGAGAACACTGGAAAAGAAAAATAATGCATTTTCTTACCCTTTTCCCCATAAATACATTTCTAGCAAGCCTTGTCACATGCTATTTTATTTTTTGAGTAAAAGGAACCCATTTCTGAAGGCACGTGTCCAAGTCTTTGTCCAAGTGAGGATAACTTATCCTCCCTCCGTTGGCCAGCACTGCCCTGGGCCTAGTGGCACAGAAGCCCAGAGTCTGGATCTGGGCAATAGCATGGCCCTCACCAACATGGATAAATTCCAAGGGAATTCTTACCAGCATTACCTTTTCACCTGGTGTCTCTTTCCGATCTACTCCCTAATCTGGCAACAGGGGCAGGCATAATTCTAAGTTTCATACTTTTTAAAATCTAAGATACGGTAAACAAAAAAAACTGAAGAATTTTTTGTCCAAAGATTCTCAGATAGTATAATCCACCAGGGAATCATTTTTGTCCCCCAGGTCTCACAGAATCCCCCACATAAAGGGACCATCTCCCCGGTGCAGAGCTTTACAGCATCTCAATGGTGACATGGAATAGAAAGGCATGGTTGGTTTGAGGTCGAGGTAGAGTTCCTCTCAGAAAGAGAGTTCTCTTTGATCCTGACGATGATGTCCTCTGAGTCTAGCAGGGCATTCTGGGTACTAAGACAAAGAGAAGGACATATAATGTGGCTAAGCAGCAAACAGGAAGTTGGGAGTTGGCAGAAAGTGTACATGGAAAGAAAGGAGGTTTATAACCACCAGAATAATACAAACAGTTCTCCTTGAAGGACTGTGCAGAGAACTGCTGTGTGCTTTTAGTTTTGGTTTATGTTTTTGCTCAACTGTGAAGTTTTCTCATCATTACCTTGAATGATTCAGACTCGGGGGATGCTCGCTATTTCCAGAGACTTGAGTCAGGAAGATTCTGAGGAAGAAACAAAATGGTATGATACCCTATGGGATGGCTCAGAGCAGTGAAGGGGTGATGGTTATGGGATACAGATCAGAATCCAGCTGCAGAATTACAATTAGAGACAACTGTGGAAAACCCGAGTCATGCCAAGGCTCACCCCAAAAGACTGAGAAGTGCTAGGATTACAGGTGTATGCTTCCTGGTGCTAAAAGAGAAATTCTTGACTTGAAAAGATCTCAGCTTTTAGAATAGGAGTTGGATATCTGTGTGACACAAGGAGTGACTGACAGGAGTTGACACCTAGCCTCACTCACTGCACCTCTCCACCTGTGTGCAATGGGGGAACAGAGGGAATGAATCCCGGGTTTATGAGTTGACCGGCAAGGACTCCTGGCCTGGAGAAGTACCGCCATCCATCAGTATTCTAGTTACAGAAGGTTTTATATCCTCAGGCTCCTGCAGTGCGCTGGAGGAGCCTGGCTTGGATGGTAGCTGTGTGTTGTTTGTTCATTTGTTTTGGGGTGTGTGTGTTTGTGTACATATGTGTGTGCTTGTGCTCATGTGTGTGCAGGTGCCCGTACAGGAATTCAGCATTGGACATGGGGTGTCTTACTCCAGGATCTTTCACTAACCCTGGGCCTCAATTGTGGCCAGACTGTCTGCCCAGCACACCCCAGGAATCCTGTCTCTCTCCTCAGCACTGAGACACAGGTGTTATCTCCTTAGCTCCTGGATGTGAGTTTTGATGTGTCCGTTTCTTTCCTGGCAGCCTTGTCTGCCCAGGAATTTGGGTGGTGGTATGTTTCAATGAACAAGCAAGAAAATGGGGCTTTAAAGACAAAACCAAACCCCTGAAAATAATGTCCCTGGGAGTTCTGAGGCCTGTGAAACTTTAAGAGTGAAAGGAAAAGAGATGTGATTTTTGGGGGGAAGCCTTTCTTTCTTCTTCCTTCCAGCCCCATTCCCCTATTCACTCCCTAGAGTTCTCCACCAGCAATTCCTTCTAGGTATTAGAAGCTGTTTGGTGACAACCCCAGACTGAGGAAGACAGGAGACAAGACACTATAAGCTTTTCAGAACACATCTCACAATGTCATCATCAACGTGTAATATGAGCCCAGCTTAGTTAAATAAAATGTGAAAGCCATATTAACAACCCTTTCGGCTGTCCAACATAGCATTTTATTTTCCTTTCCAAGGAGGCAGAGCAGCGGGCCAGCAAATAAATTATAGATGAAACCCCCATCATATGTTTATAAATACACTAACATTAGCATTTTACTTCCTCATAAATCTGCTGCAAACATTCAGGCACAAGATAGAAAGCCCTGTAAAACAATGATATATTCTCTGGTTGCAGGCACTGACTAGTGGCCCATTCACTCCTGGCACCGTTCTTTGAACACGCTCCCTCCGCCCATGCCCCCTCATTTAAAATCCATTTTAATTTAAAGATGTGCAAGGCAGTGCTCGTGGTACATTTACTCAGCCTAGTTATACATCATGGAGCAAGGAAAAGAAAATTGTTTCATCTAGAGATACGGTTCAATGTGGTCACCACTGAACAGTGGAGTAATTACCATATCAGGCCCACTCAAAATGCACTCAGGGTGTTCTGTGACCTATCATCTGCTAATCTGCATAGTGAAGTATAGCTTCATAACTATAAATTGCTGACTTAATTAAAACCAGGACCTTTCTGTCATTTAATTACAGGGAGAAAGGTTATTGCTTAAATGCAATTTTCCAAATGTGATTTCTTAACAGTTATTAACTGCTTCACCATCATTTATTGTTTCAGATTTTTCAATTTGAAAATACTCCCGGTGACAGAAGTAATGACTTCATGAAAAACTCAATCTAGAGGGAGGCCAGCCAGCCCATTTGTTTCTCATAAGTGAGCCGACGGGAAACTGGAAAATGTCACCGGAGGGTCCTAGGATGACTCTTACTCTTGGGGAGTAATTAAAACCCAGGAGGTTGTAGCAAAAATGGGGTGAGGTTTGCAGACATTTTAAAGGTGATTCCTCCCTCCCACCCTAGCTGACAGGTGTGTTTGCCTTTTAAAATATGAGCGGGGTGGTGTGTGGCGGGGAAGTCAGCCCTGGACTGTGCTCAAGTCAGTGTGTGGTGGTGTGAGGTGAAAAGGGTCACAAAGACCACACCTCAGGTCTGTCACCTGACCTAGACACCACTTGAGTGTACACTTGCTCTTTGTAATGTATTTCTGCAGCAAGAATTTTGTCTTCCAAGAATGTAGATCCACTGCAAGTTTGGACTTGGTAGAAAGTCACACCACAAAGAGATGAGTTACATGTTCTTATTGCCACACCCTGTTTTAATTCTTGAATGTCTATGTCTTCTCTTTTTCCCTGTCTTATTGTACGGAGCCTGAAAGTTGCACATGCAAATCCCAGTGACCAGTAACATTGGTCAGTCAGACAGCCTGAAGAAGTCAGTACCCGCCATGTCATATCTTCAACAGTAGCAAGTTTATATGCTTTCCCAGTTCCTATGGCTGCCAGGAGAGCCCTGTGACACTGAGGACAGTCTTCCACTTTATGCTGCTGTCCAGCCAGACGCAGGAGCTTTGCTGGGATAGCATGTCTGTTCCTTCCCTGGCCCCAGCAGCTCTAAGCTGAAATGAACAAGCACACTTTCTCTGCGAGGACCAGCAAGACTCTGGGCAGGGGCTGCCTGAAGTTTTGGGTTTGCTTTGGAGAGGGTTAAAGCCGAAGCTGTCCAGACGAAGAAGCAAAAATTCTCCAAACTTCACTGTTTTCTAGCCATTTCTCTTGGCTTTATTCATTGTGGCAGATACATAAAAATGAGTAATGGGGACACCGTAAAATCTTAATCAGATTATTAATAATCCCTTTTGCTCTCCATCAGCAACGTGCTTTGCGGCTTTCAAAGTGTATACATACACTTTACCGATTTCAGTTCAATTAAGCAAATATTTTAGTAACACAAGTATCAGGAAACTGGACTCCTTAATCACATTCTATCAGGGGCAATCATCTGTTTCTTAGCCTAGTTCTGGAAAGCAGAAGGGAAGAGGTTTAAATAAGGTCCTGATTGCCCTACCACCTTTGCTTTTGTTGTTGTTGTTTTTGCTTTTTTAATTGAGTGTGTTGTTTGATTATCTTATACACATATATCATGTATTCTGATGACTCTCCCACACTCTCTCTTATAGCCCTCCATCTGTATCAGTCTGTCCCAGTCTCTTTCTTGGTACATAAAGTTTGGGTTGGTTTTGTGGCCCAGCTAGAGTCATCTGTGTAGCCATTGGATAACTGTTGGATTGGAGTGTCCATTGGAGTCTGGTTTTCCACCAGCTGAAATAATCAATATCATAGTTCAACAGTAAAGGTAGAACTCAAATCCCTCCCCTTTTGGTGCCTGTTGACAGGCCCATTCTTGGGCAGACCAAGCTCAGGCATCTGCAGCTGCTGTGAGTCCATGATTGCAATGACTGTGCCTTCCCCAGAAGATGACATTTTGTGGCCTTTCTCTATTTTTTGTTTGTTTGGATTTTTTTGGTTGTTGTTGTTATTATTTGTTTGTTTCTTCATTTTTGGTAAGACACAGAAACACATTCCAATTTTATCAAAGAGAGTATGAGTGAAGTTCAGTGTAAACATTCAGAGCCTTCAGTGAATACACCAACAACTAAACTACAGTCCTACCTCAAATGAACTGGACCAGGGAATCTGAGGCTCAAGCATTCTCTGTCTTGGTAGAGCACAAGGCCTCCTATTACCCATGCTGCTCTGTGGGCTTCTGTCTTAGTCAGGGTTTCAATCGCTGTAATAAAACACCATGACGAAAAAGGTCCTTGAGGAGGAAAGGGTTTTATTTCATCTTATACTGCCAGGTGACAGTCTATCACTGAAGGAAGGCAGGGCAGGAATTTAAGCAGGGCAGGAACTGGAGATAGGAATTGAAGCAGAAGCCATAGAGGAGTGCTGCTTAATGGTTGGCTCCCCACGGCTTGTTAGTCCTATTTTCTTATAATATCTGGTACTAGCACCCCAGGGGTAGTACCGCCCACAGTAAGCTAGCCCAATCACACACATCAATCATTTATCAGGAAAATACACCACAGGCTTGTCCACTGGCTTGCCTAGGAGCTTGCCCACAGGCCAATCTGGTGGAGGCATTTTCCCAGTTGAGGTACTCACTTCCAAGATGACTCTAGCTTGTGAAGTTGACAAAAATCAACCCCCACAGATTCTTAGTCTTTCTTTTTTAGCCATTTCCCCTACCATGTCTTCATGTTCCAACATGGTAGCCATCTTGGATCCTCAGTTCCACTATTCACTGCCAACTTCTGTTTCTTGGTTACATTCCCAGAAAAGCCAATCTACTTATCTAAGACTGTCTCTGTTTAGGAAAAGAACAAATTATGGGCCACTGGATAGGTGTGTATTAAGACAGGGCAAGCAACAGCAGGCATATCTAGGACAGCAGATCAAGAGTTATGTTCTTCAGGTCCTGGGGGAATGGTTTGGCCAGTAAAGTGTTTGCCACACCAGCATAAGGACCTGAGTTTGATTCCAGGCACTGAAGTAAAAAGATAGTCATGGCAGTGCACATCTGTAGCCCCATCATTGGGGAGGAGGAGACAGGAGGTTCCCTGGAGATTCATGGACCGCTATCTTAGCCTAATCGGCCAGCTAAAGAACCCATTGAGAGATGCTGTTTCTAAAACAAGGTGAACAGTTTCCTGAGGAACAATACCCAAGGTTGACCTCTAACTTCCACACATATGTACATACATGCACCCAAAAGAACATGTGTCTACATGCATGCACATACATGTGTCTATAAGCATTCTCATACACACATACAAATTATGCTTCTTACTTAAGGAGCAAGTGAACACATTTTTGCCAGCCTGGGCAATCTACTGAGGGTCATTGGGCATTTTTGAGCTAAATCACATCTGTATTCTCTCCCAGTCAGGACCTCTCCCAGGGGTTAGAAATTCTGAATTCCCCTAAGCAAAAAATTATTTTAAAATCTCCTCAATCTTTATTCGGTTTCTTTCTAGTCACTAACAATAGCCCTCCCTCCCGTAATGACTGGCAAGAGCAAAAATCCTCAAGTCAAAGGAGAAATTCTACTGATTAAAATGAGAAAATAAGTGACTTCTTTTGGCAATTAATAGAACTAAACTTGTCATTTGTACTCTGTCATCTAATTAATTGACTATTGGTTGTTAATATCAATCAGAGAGATGGAAGACAACAATAACAATGATGAATACACATACAAGATTTAGTTTGGAAGTGGACATTTGATTTGTGTTTTTCAATTTTATTTTAATTTTGTGTGTATGGGTGTTTTGCCTGCATGTACATCTGTGTATCTTGGGTGTGTGCTGCCCATAGAGGCCAGAAGAAGGTATCAGTCCTGGGGTTAAAGACTGGTATGAGGTACCATGTGAATGCTGGGAATCGAACCCCTGACCTCTGAAAGAGCACCCAGTGACCTTAACCACTGAGTCATCTATCTAGGCCCTCAAAAGCTACATTTTAAAATGAACAAGATGCACAATAGTAGTAGGATTAATTTCATTCTTACTGAAATTGCTTCATATGGTGAGTTCTCTTTGGTCTAAGTGTCTGCTGTAACATGAACAATGCTTGGGATCTGAGCAGAGGAAATTATTTGAATCTCCTCCACACATCCCCACCACCATCAGAAATTAGGCTTTAGGGGAAAATGCATATTTAGGCTTTAGAAAATTATTTAGGCTTTAGAAATCAAGTTTTAGGGAAAAAAATCCATCAATGTAATTAATCTACCATATAAACAAACTGGAAAGAAAAAAAATCCCATGATCATCTCATTAGATGCTGGAAAAGCCTTTGAGAAAATCAAAACCTCTTCACGATAAAAGTCTTGGAGAGAACAGGGATTCAAGGCCCATACCTACATATAATAAAGGCAATATACAGCAAGTCGATAGCCAACATCAAATTAAATGAAGAGAAACACAAAGCAATCCCACTAAAATCAGGGACAAGGCAAGGTTGCCCACTCTCCCCATATCTCTTCAATATAACACTTAAAGTTCTATCCAAAGTAATAAGACAATTAAAGGAGATCAAGGGGATACAAATTGGAAAGGAAGAAGTCAAAGTATCACCATTCACAGATGATATGATAGTGTATATAAGTTCTCAGAACTCTACTAGAGAACCGTACAGCTGATAAACACCTTCAGCAAAGTGTCTGGATACAAAATTAACTAAAAAAATGAGTAGCCCCTCTTTATACAAAAGATAAGTGGGGTGAGAAAGAAATTAGGGAATCAACACTTCACTATAGCCAAGAATAACATAAAATATCTTGGTGTAACTCTAGCCAGGCAAGTGAAAGACCTGGTTGACAGAAACTTCAAGACTCTGAAGAAGAAAGAAATTGAAGAATACATCAGAAGATGAAAAGATCTCCCATGCTCATGGATTGATGGGATCAACATTAAATAGATAAATAAATAAATAAATAAATAAATAAATAAATAAATAAATAAATAAAT
>CAJQZJ010032130.1:9366215-9396956 GCA_907164525.1 Lophiomys imhausi
AATAAATAAATAAATAAATAAATAAATAAATAAATAAATAAATAAATGGCCATCTTACCTAAAGAATACATTTTGAATATAAGTCCAATCAAAATACCAATTCAATTCTTTACAGACCTTGAAAGAATAATTCTCAATTTCATAAGGAAAAACAAAAAACCTAGAATAGCTAAATCAATCCTGTAAAATAAAAGAACATCTGAAGGCATCACAATCCCTGATTTCAAGCTGTACTACAGAGCAATAGTAATAAAAACTGCATGTATTGGTATAAAAACAGACAAGTTGATCAATGGAATCAAATCAAAGACCCAGAAATAAACCCACACACCTACAGTCACTTGATTTTTGACAAAGAAGCCAATACCAAACAATGGAAAAAGGACAGCATCTTCAACAAATGGTACTGATCTAACTGAATGTTGGCATTTTGAAGAATGCAAATAGACCCATATTTATTACCCTGCACAAAACTTAAGTACAAGTGGATCAAAGACCTCAAAATAAAACCAGATACACTAATTCTAATAGAAGAGAAAGTGGGGGAAAGCCTCAAACTCATTGGCACAGGTGACAATTTCCTGAACAGATCATCAATATCTCAGGTTCTAAGACCAACAATCAATAAATAGGACCTTATGAAACTAAAAAGATTCTGTAAGGCAAAGGACACTGTCACTAGAACAAAACGGCAGCCTACAGATTGGGAAAAGATCTTCACCAACTGCACATCTGAAAGAGGGCTAACACCCAAAATATATAAAGAACTCAAGAAATTAAACACCAATAAACCAAATAGTCCAATCAAAAAAATGGGGTACAGAGCTAAACTAAGCATTCACAGCAGAGGAATCTCTATTGACTGAGAGGCACCTGAAGAAATGTTCAACATCCTTGGTCATCAGGGGAATGGAAATCAAAACAACTCTGAGATTCCATCTTACACCTGTCAGAATGGCTAAAATAAAAAACTCAGTGACAGTACATGCTGGCGAGAATTTGGAAAACGGGGAACACTCCTCCATTGCTGGAGGGAGTGCAAACTTGTAAAACCACTTTGGAAATCAATCTGGTGAAAGTTCAGAAAATTAGGAATAGTTTTACCTCAAGAGCCAACCATACCACTCCTGGGCATATACCCAAAGGATGTTCCACCATGACATAAAGACATTAGTTCCACTATGTTCATGCAGTTTTATTTGTAATAGCCAGAAACTGTAAACAACCCAGATATCCTTCAGCCAAAGAATGGATAAAAAATAACTTTACACAATACTCAGCTACCAAAAAATGAGAAAAATCCTGCAATTTGTAACCAAATAGATGAAACTAGAAAAGCTCATCCTGAGTGAGCTAACCCAGACCCAGAAAGATACACATGGTATATAGTTATTTATAAGTGAATATTAACCATATCGTACAGGATAACCATCCTACAACCCACAGACCCAAAGAAACAGGAACCTAGTGTAACTATCCTATGAGAGATCCCACCTAGCAGCAGATGGAAACCAATGCTGAGAACACAACCAAACATTAGGTAGAGCTCTGGAAGTCTTGTAGAAGAGAGGGATGAAGAATACAGGGATCTGGAGGGGACAAGAACTCCATATGAAGACCAACAAAACCAACCAACCGAGGCCTCTGGAGGCTTACAGAGACTGAAACAACAACCATATAAAAACATATATAGACTGGACCTAGGCCCCCTACATGTATATAGCTGATAGGAAGCTTGGTCTTCATGCAGATCACTTTGCAAGTGGAGTTGGGGTAGGAATAGTTTTATTCCTCATCTGAGGAGGAGAGGAGGGAGAGGGGGAAGAGAGTGGGAGGTGGTACCTGGTGGGAAGGAGAGAGGGGGCTGCAATCCAGATGTATCTTGAATAGATAATTTAATAAAAAAAGAAAAAATGTATATATTCTCTTAATATATATTCTCTAAATAATAGATCAAATATATACATATTCTCACAATTGGGAGGCACATGCCTTTGATCCCAATATTTGGAAAGCAGAGTCAGGCACATAGGATTTTCAAAGATTTGAGTTTAAAAGCTACTCGCAAAAGACATGCTGAAATTCAAACTGAATTGTACTTTGTGATCTCAAAATATATACACTTAAAGGTATGTTTAGTTCCAAAATATCAAAAGAATTTTTTTAATCTCAATTGAAAGATTATACTTTTTATATTGTCAAAAAAAAAACAGTTTGCTCTAAGAAAAATATTACCTGTCCCCCCCAAAAAGAAAGTTGTGCCACAGAGTTAGGATTAGGATAGGGCTCTGTTCTTATCTTTCCCGGAAATTAAAAGCATCCATCTAAGGAGTACAGGGAAAACTGGACAACTGAAACTTATGAAGAAAATGGACAAGACACCAAAGAAAAGTAGCTCAGATGATCCAGCCTCGCAGACTTCCTCAATAGCTGTTTCCTCAAAAATCTACAACAAGAACAACTCAAAATGGCTAACTAAGATGGTTCAGCCCCACAGACTGTTCCAGCCAGGACTTCAGTAAACCCTGAAATTCAGCCTCTGACTATAAACTTCTTAGGACATTTAAATTGCTGAGCACAAAAGGACTGAACATCAAATGTTACTATTAACTTGCTTGGCCATTTTTCCATTCTTATTTGGAAACAGGTTTCCTACGTCCCAAATCAACAGGAAGTAATTTTAAGAGAGCAATGTCCTATTCCCAGAAGGTGGGGTGGGTGATTTTATTTCCTCTCCCCCCCTTTGGTCATTTGATGGGCTATTGTTGTTATTTAGGGGGATTGGTTACAAGTTGTTAAATGGTCTTGTTAAATAGGTTTTGGAGGTTAGACCCAGGGATTTTTCTCTTTTTCTTTTCTCTATCCTTCCTTCTTTCCTATGTATGGGGGAAAATACTTTAAAAAATGGGATATAGACATAATATAGGAATGATAAGGAAAAAAGGATAGGTTATTGAATATGCTCTTATATCTTTGTATATTGATACAAAATTAAGGTTAACCCTTTTTAAGGTATTGTACCTAGGTAACGCTTAAAAATGCAATGTGAAGTTTTGGTCCATTGATAGCAACTGTCACAAACTGTTTAGGATAATTAAGAGATGTAAACTAATAGTCATTCAAATATGTCATTTGGTTAGTTACTAGTATAGTTTATCACAGATGTTTTCTAAGTTAACCAGAAATCAAGATGCTAAGAGGCAAGCAACATTTGCTTATCCAAATATACAGAGTTAGAGAGGTGGTCTTCAAAAACCTCAAGAGATCTGTAGAATTCAGCATTCAAAGAAGGTTTCTTAACTTAAGATTTTTTGATATTGAGACATGTCAGCTCCTGGCAGCACCCCCTATTCTACTCCAAGTAGAGAATGAGCATCAAAGGATCTCCATTTACATTGGTTGCATTAGTGGCAAGTCTGTCACTGGGCAAGAAAAATCCCTTGCTTCATCTGTAGGCAGACTGCTGTCCAAAAAGGACAAAACTTGGAAACAAGTAAGTCAACAGCCTAGCTCTGCCAAGACAGGGTAGGCAAGTCCTTCATAATTCGTGCTCTACAATTAATGTCTGTCAGAGACACTGGGCCAAGAGACTGAAGATAGATGCTCAAATGTATGGAGAGAAACTGGGGACTGTCCAGGCAGCCAGATGCTTGTCATTTCTTAGTTTTGGAAGCTGCTGACTCTGCACTTCCTGTATAATCAGATATATTTATCCTTCTCAGGTCTCTGATATGGTTGAAGACTAGATAGTTACAGTCTCACAGTGCTGGGATTAAAAGTACATGCCTAGCTCGAGATTTTACTAAATAACTGGTTATTTTAATTTTTGTCCAAGCTGGAGTATGTGGCATGCAAAAAGGCAAAGCAAAGACCATAGCTAGATGTGTATGATGGCTTTTATTTGGGGATATGGGTGTGTATATTCATTTCCAGGTACATACCCCATTACATACTCTCGTAGAGACCAGAGGGGAGCATTTGGTGTCCTGCTGTGCCACTCTTCATCTTTCTTCCTTGAGAGGAGTCTCTCACTTAACCTGGTTCTTGCTGTTTCCTCTAGACTGGAATTCAGGAAGTCCCAGAGATCCTCCTGCCCCCACACTATCCACCCCAGCGTGGAGGTTACAGGCACAGCTTGCAGCCACACCTAGACACTAGGAACTGAATTGGGGCCATAACGCCTTTGCAGCAAGAGCACTTTACCACGGAGCATCTATCTGCTCAGCCCCAGTCTGGAGACACTGTCCCCTCATATAAGCTCCCTGAGGCTGAACAGCTCTGCTGACTGACTCTAGGTGGATTCCTTGGCACCTGCATAAATTCCTTTCTATTGCAGTGATAAAACAGCACGATGGAGGCACTAACTGGGAACCAAGTGTTCAAATGTCAGCGCCTATGGGGAGACATTTCTCATTCAAACCAGCACACATTCCCATCTGTGTTTTTTTCTTGTTGTCTTTGTAACAGCTTTATTCAGATATGATTTATACGTTGTAAAGTCCACTCATTTAAATTGCACAATCCAAGTACCACTGGGGAATGTAGCTAGTTCCCAATCAGCATGCATGAAGTCCTCCATTTGATGTGTAGTAGCACCAGAAAAAAAATTACAATTGACAGCTTTTACATGCTCACAAAGTTAAAAAGAAAGAAACCCCGTAATCCCTAGCAATATTGACTCAGATGCCCTAGCCCTATGCACATAGTAACCTAATCTAAATATTTGCCTACTCCAAGTATTTTATTTAATATGTAGTCGTTTGTGATTGGCTTCTTTTGCCTGTCATAATATTCTCAAGGTTTGTTCATGAGGTAGCATGAATTAGAACTTCATTCAGTGCCACATGTGGTGGTGCACGCCTGTAATCCCAGCACTTGGGAGGCAGAGGCAGGCAGATCTCTATGAGTTTGAGGCCAGCCTGGTCTACACAGTGAGTTCCAGGACAGCCAGAATCACACAGAGAAACACTGCCTCGGAAAAAACCAAACAAAAAATTCCATTCACTTCTTTTTAATCACCAACTATATTTCCATTGTACAGAATCTACCCCTTCACCAGTGACAGATATTAAGGTTGCTTCCACTTTCAGATTCTGGTGAATAAAATTGATGCACACATTCATGAACAAGTTTTTATGTGAACACAACTCAGGAATAGAACTTCTCTTATTTTATGTCTTGGTCAGCTCAGATTGCTAAAACTAAATGCCATAAATTGGTTGTTTTGTCAACAAGGGGCATATTTCTCAAAAATCCTGGAGGCTGGAGGTCAGAATGCCAACACAGTGAGCCCCTGCCACGGGCTCTCTCTCATCCAGGTGGCAGCTACCTGCCTCTTCAGATCTACACATAGCTTCTTATTCATATTCTCTCCCCATCTCCCCCTGCCCTTCCCCATCCAGGCCAATCACTTCATTCTTCCAAACAACTGCTTTCACCCACAAGCATTTTTTTTTTTCAAAAAGAGTCAAAATTAGTAGGTGGAATTTAAAGTAGATGGAGACCGGAAAATGCAACCAGGTCCAAACCAACTGCAAAATCACTTCCTCACTGAGAACACCATCCTCAAGGGCTGGTTCTTCTCTTTGAGCTGTCCAGGGCACTGAGTGAAAGGGGCCTCAGCTGCCTTTTGTTCTGTGAGAACTTCCCTGATTTCTCTGGATGGTATTTGCCTCATAGGTGTGAGGTATGACTCTTAGAAATCCAAGGCATATGTGATCCAGTATCTGAAAAAAATATAGTTTAAACAGTTAAATATACATATATATGCATAGCTTAAACTTTCAGCAGGACTGAAGATGAGAAACAGTACCTTAGGAATATGCAGAACAAACATTGGCAAACCTGTGACTTCTACTCTCAGACTGCACTTAATTCTGATCCGGAAGGGGCTACAGTTTTTTTTTCTGCCTAACATTATGCCTACCTTTTTGCTAACTAAACACATGCTAGCCAGGGCTCCTCCCAAATGCTGACCAAAGATAGCATTCAAATGTAGTCAGTGTGTGTCCTTGGGAATCTTCTCAAATATAAGAAAGACGTATCATGCATTCTTTTATTTGCTTGAAGACTGTATTACCATAGTTCTTAATTCCTGTGGTTTGGCTCTCTCTGAACAAGCCACAGAAGTAAAGAGATGGAAAGACAGTTTTCATTTCTTTTCAATTCTATTTTGAGACAGAGTCTCACTATGTAGCCCAACCTGGCCTGGAAGTGTGCTTCTCCTGTCTCAGCCACTTGAGTACTGAGATTATGAGACTATGCCACCATGCTGTCTGGGCTTTGTCTAATTTCTTGAAAACAACCCATGTCTGCTTGCATTGGGAAGAGATGTCATTCACTGTCATGTCCATAAAAGCATTCTTCATCTGTAGTTAGTGCATCTGAAGCGGTCACAGAACGCAGATTCAAATTGCTTTTCTTTACTTTCCATAACTGCACTCAATATTTTTGGTACTTGTATTTCACAATGGCCACAAAATCCATTTTAAAAAGGCAGAAACAGCAGACGACTTTTTGAGACCAGGTAACTTGACAGATCAAAGGTGTTAGTGTACACACTGACTGCTGTTGACACATGTCCATATAGTGTAATTCAGTTTGATATCATTTGGAAATATTAATATTATTGAGAAAATTCCTTAAGGTGTTTCTAAACAAAAATGTGTTCAGTCATCCTGTACTTGAGGAAGATTGCAATGTCCAAACACTCATCTACTTTTGTTCTTAGACTTCAGCAGTACAAGATGAAGTAGGGGAAATTCCTTTACCATTATTTGGGCCACTAGGACAGAATAGAAAATTGGGCTCAGGCTCTCCCAGGGTTCCAATACTGAACTTGAGGACTGTGGCCACACTCAGCATCACTGTGGAGGGTTCCTTAAGTGAGTCCCCTCCACCCACACACCCTTCTAACATAAGTCCCTACTGCTTGCTAGCAATCGCCTCAAAACAGTCCTGCTGTGTTCCCCATCAGTGTCGTCGATATGCTTTCTGGGAATTTCTAACCATCTTCACTTTGATGGCTTCTTCCTCCCTTGTCACCTTCATAATCCAGGTTATCAACTCAAGTGGCACTTCCTCCAAGCAGCCTTCTTGTACTTCTCTGGTCCAGTTCTTTGAGGCCGTGTAACTTAAGCTTAAGACAATAATGATAATGTATGTCACCCAGATTCTGAGGGACCAGACAAGGGCTCGAGCAAAGAAATCATAAGTGTTCTGTGGAGTTGTTGTTCAACAATGAACACCTTGAAGGCTATTCTGTTGCATATGTAATCTGGTGCCTAAGATGGGAAGACTCAAACACCTGGGAACCAGCACAGTTGGCTACTCAGGACCTTTTCATTCTCCATGTATTTATTTCCTCAGCATGGTCTCTTCACATGCTGGCCTCTGACAGCTGGCCACCTTACATTCATCTAAAGAGTCCTAGAATGCATGTCCCAAGAGAAACCAGTCTATAATGTTCTCTAAGTGAAAGTAACTTCTTCCAAGAAAGCTACACGAGCCACTAAGATCCAAGGGAAAGAGACAGAGATGTCCACTCCCAATGGGAATTAAAGATTTGGCGAAAAAACATCACACACTATTAAAGCAATCACCTCCCAAATACCTTTTACCTCAGTTTGTTACATGATGCATTGAATAGTGTCCAGAGCTACAGGAAATTTCTCGTTCTCCTTCTTAGTTCTTCAGAGTCTCACTATGTAGCCAAGGCTAGCTTCCAGCTCCATATCCTCTTGCCTCACTCCCTCTTTCAAGTGTTGGCATCACAAGGTGTGTGTCACTACACCCAACTTTCTCTTTGTTATGTCTTCAATCTTTAGTAGAATGCACACAAGGAGAACAGGTGTCTAATGTGTCTCATCCACCACTATCTCCTCTGAGTTTTGAAAAATAAGGACAATTCTGAAGTGGTTGTTTCATGAGGCCTGGTATTTGGGAGGCTCTACTCACGTTGCCTTTTCTATTTCTTTCTCTTCTTTCTTTCTTTCTCCCACTCAAAAATAATTATGAATCCCTGAGGAGACATTTCAAGCCTGCAAACCTTAGCATAACTGTGATCCAGCTTTCTGTCATGCTTTTGAGAGCAGACATTGAAACATGCAGACTTCATCACTCAGATATGCCAAAGGCAGGCAAACATACACTGGCTGATCTGCTCTTTGTATCCCAAGTTCCTATTTGTTTGCTCACTAGCTTTGCTTTGTTTTTTTGCTCTTTCTAGTCAGACAAACTGTGATCTGGTCTGTTTCAGTGTAGGGGTATTCATTAGTCTTAACTGCTCGAAATTTCTATCCCTGCAATTCAGCCAGAGCCATCACAAGCTTTAACATTCTAACTACATGTCACTGTCACCATTGTCTCTTGTCACAATCCTCATTCCATGTTCCAATAATAAACTTCATTAGTGTCTGCACCTCCTTCCCCTTACCTTTGAAACACTGTCTTCTTATGAAACAATTAGCTGTGCCCTGCATCCTATCACTTGGATGGCTGACAGCCATTGTGGGTGAGCTAAACAGTGAAAAAAATGAACATTTTTGACAATTTCCATTACCGTCAATGTAGGTATTTACTTGTACAAATATTAAAGGTTATTTTAAGATGTACACTGACTTCATTTCATTAGTGGTTTGTAGAAGATAATAATTGAAAACAACTACCTAGGCTCATTAGAATAAATTACCTATTCATTTTCTGAAAGAAAACTGCCATTTCCTCAGGCTGTGTTTTTAACCGCTTGCAATGGTAGAAGATGAAAACAGAAATCCACGAATATTTCAGAACAGGTTATGCTCAAATACTCTTGCTGTCTAATGTAAGTCAGACAATAGTCTATTGTTCTATAAACCTGACAGAGATGCCCAGTCAGATGAGATAAGGAAATGTCAATGACATCAACATACACTTAAAAAAAAAAAAAAGGGAAGCAGTTTGCGGGGTGGGGAGATTCGGTCTGTGTTTGTCACAAGGTGCTTGTCACACAAGCAGGAAGACCTGAGTTCAGATCCCCAGAACCCACATAAAAAGCTGGCTTGGTGGTACATGCCTGTATTTCTAACAGTGAGGAGGCATAGACAAGAGGATCCTTGGGATTCACGAGCCAGCTAGTCCTGCCAAATTGGTGAGGTCCAGTCCCTGTGAACTGAGTCTCAAAAAACAGGGTGGAGACCAAGTGAGGAAGGAGGAAGACATGTAAGATCAGCCTCTGTCTGCCACAGCCATGTGCACACCACCTATAGAGACTTGTACACACTCACACACGTCTACATTAATTCTACGGGTTGAGACCTAATTAGTCTAATAAAAATCATAATGTGTACAAACACTTATCTACGAGGTGTTCATCCTCGTGTTATAATGACAGAAAAGACAATGAAAAAATAGTATGTATACAAGACTAGGGGATTGGAAATATAGTCTAGTGTAGCCATGTGACGGTTTGAAATAAAGACAGCTAGCTGAAAGAACACGGTGCGAAAGAATGTGGATGGCCATGTGGGAATGTTCTCTCTGTAACAAGGGATAAGCAAAAAATATGTGCATTATGATAATATGAAAAATAAGCATGATTACTTGCCTTGAAAAAGATGACAAGGAAGTAGATCTGATGATGGCCTGGGGAGTGGGGTTTGGGATGGTTGCTGGTTTCATTCTTTTGCTTTTATGAGAAAAAGAATCAATAATCTGCCCCTATTCATGCCTGACAAGCAATGGCTCTGGAGGCAGGTTCTGTGACATGATTGCAACCCCACAGAGGCTGGCACATTAACGCTTGTGCGTGAGTGCTGGCAAAAAGAGACAAAGAGGAAAGTTCTTGATCCTGGATGCTTCCAGTATTGGGTATCTTGGAGTCATTCCTGAATCCTCCCCCTTGTGGCCTTTGATGCTAAAGCAGGCCAAAAATAAATCTCAACACATTAAAGTACTTCTTATAAACCTCTCAGAAGATACCATCTTTTCTAATAGTGAAATAGCAAAGGTTAGCTCAACCTGTATGTCACTGTCTCCCTCTCCCCTCCCATTTTCTCTCTTTCTCCCCTCCCATCTTCTACCCATCTTTCCATCGCTCTCCTTTTCTCTCCCCACGCCCCTTTTTCCTGTTTGTTTGTTGTGTTTTTCCAGACAGGTTTCTCTGCAGTCCCGGCTGTCCTAGAACTCTCTCTGTAGACCAGGCTGGTCTTGATCTCAGAGATTCGCCTGCTTCTGCCTCCTGAAAGTAGGGATTAAAGGTGTGTGCCACCACCACCCAATGTCCTTTTCTTTCATTAAAGGAAGGCTCTTATTATCTAGCCCTGGTTTGTAACTGTTCCAGTGTTTAAGGACAAGAAGGGTCAGGACACAAGAAGGCAAGTAACAATGTCACAAAAATCCTGTGTGAAGTGCCGTAGGGAGACACACGTGATGGCATCCACAAACCAAAGGAATTATGGATACTTTGTTTAGTTAGTTTCAGAGATATTTACAAGTTTAAAGAAAGTTCACTTCCTCCAGAAAGCATTTACTGTTGTCTATATTCATTTGAAAACTTCCCTCCACAGCTTTGGGGGAAGAAATAGCACAGTTGCTGCAAGCAAAGCAGATGGGAATATAAACACTGGAGAATTTCCAGATAGGACTCACTGTCCACTAAGCGCTTCCCCTAAAAAGAATGTGAGCTCCAAAATAGAAACTTCATGAAACTTGCAAGCACCTGGCTCCTGTAGCCCTCAGGAATCTTCATCTTATATTTAAAAAGCATCCATGGAGGGAACTCGGGCCTTTGGGAGTGGTACATGTGACTGCTACCATGGCTGCTGCTGATATATTTCGGGGCCAGGGAGGGTGTGCTCAGAACAAAGTGGATCACTTACTGGCGATTCTCTCTCTACTAGGGAAAGGCCAGCTTGTATCCAGTTGAGGGGGCAGATGAGGCCAATCATGCAAAAGTGACTGCAGGTGGCCTAAGACCTGTGCTTTATCCACTCAAAAGCTGCCACACCCTGAGCGCATTTTCTCCACTCAGTTCTTTCTTTTGTATCAGTTAATTGTCTTCTGATGAGGTACAAAGATCTCTGGGAGAGCCTGACCTGTGAAAAACACAGCCCCTTCTATTCCTCCTCTAAAACAGCTTTTACAAATTTTGCTATGAAATATCCCAGTCTTACAAAAAGTACAGTTTGGATACATACATTTTTAAAAATGAGTCAGAGGTGATTAAGGAAGACACCTGACAGAGACCAAAGGCCTCAGAACATACATGCATGTCCACCTGCATCCATGCATACACACATAAAGGCAGCTCAGTGAATACCTGTGTGTTCATTTCCTGCAACCAATCACAGCCTTTATCTTGTCCCTGGAAGTAACTGCCATCTTAGATTTGATGCACACCATTCCCAAGCATGGGATGCTATCTGAATGTATCTCCAACAACTTTTGCATCCTGTCTGTCTACTCTTAAAGATTACCATCATTTTTCACCAAAGCCGTTTATTTGGCACACACTGAGCACCTACTTCAGGCCAAGTACCATGAGCGCAGTCTCCTCACCGTGCCTTTAGTCTGTAGTGATTCAGTCTGCTCATCCTTCTCCCTCAATGGCCATGATGCTTTACTGTTACCTGTATGAAGTCTAAACTCTTCAGAGGAGTAGCCAAAGACTTTCAGAGATTTGGAAGGGTTTGGACAAGGAAGCAAATTTCCTGCCAGCCTCATAGTAGAAGAGCCTCTGGACATATTTACATAGCTGCGACAGCAGAAGCAGGGGCTTCTCTTCAGCAGGAGGAAGGCAGCGCCTTGCTGAAACCTCATCGCCAGGCGCTGGGTGTCCTCATTCCTCTTGCAGATAAGAGCATACATAATTCACCTAATCAAATCACTTTCATTTTAGTCATTTTAGTTTTTTGAAGCAGGATTTTGCTGCGTAGCCCCTGTTGGCCTCACACCAATGACCCCCTGGCTAAGCACAAATTCCAGGGGATGAGATTATACTCATGCACCACCATTTTCAGATCTTCTGTAGCTCTAGAATTCTTTCTGGGGCATGACTACCCAGCCAGGGGCCACATTCTTCCTGTCTAGCATAGGATTTGAGATGACCCTAACAATCGTGCATATGTAACTCACTCCTGCTCCTTGGAACAGAGGACACCTGAGCCGCCTGTGCGTTGATGACTCAGCAATAGCACATGGGGGCTTGTCTTTTTTTTTTTCTTCTTCTTCTTTCTTTTTTTTTTTTAATCCAAATATGCTCTTGATGCAGTGGGCTTGTATTGCCACTGAAGAACACAAGCCTTAGAGAAAAACCCCACACAACTTCCCTTCTCTCTTCTTTCCTTTCTTTCTTTAAGCATCATTAGACAAAATTCATCTACATGTTGCAATTAATGTCTTGAAAAATATTTAAGACATATTAAATTAAAAAACAAAAAACCAGACCTTGAAATATTTTGCATGTGGGACAAGACATGAACACATGGTCATCTCTGGGTGGAAGGATTATATGTAATTTTATGTTTTTTCACTTTTATATAAAGTTTATAGATTGTCCTAGACAAGCCTGTGAAACTTTTCTAACAATATAAAATGAAAATTATTAAAAGTAATCATGATAGTCTGGTTATTGCCTAACTTTAAGTTTGAGTGTTTCTCTGATCTTCCAGCAGGTGGCGCATTGGCAATATCCGCCACGCCAACAGCATTTCACTACACAGCCTGCAGAATCTCTGGATACTTTGCTGTCTGTCCGAAGGTGGGTGAGAGTCCTGGCTTCACAGGCATAGGGCAGAGCGGAGCCATGCTCCCCTATGAGAAAGGGACATTTGGAAGAAAACGCTGAAACCCTGACTCTGCCTGCACTCAAATCTCTGTCGTACCCCCCCACCCCGCGTTCAGTTTTTCACACAGCACTGTAAACAGTTTTTGAGAAACTTAGTGGTAACAGGCAGACATGCCTTTTCTTTCTCTAATTCCACTACTTGCCTCTATCCAGCAGCTTTTATTTTCTGATTCTTAATCCATTTTACCCCCCCCCCTTGTGATCTAGATGCCTTAGTCCAGTATGGCCTCATTGGTTGTAAATGGCACTCAAAGTGTATGGCATTCAGACTGAAATGAATCCTATCCTTGAAACACAATAGCTATCAAGCTCATACAATTCAGGGGACCAGGGACTGGAGAAACAGCTCAGAGGTTAAGAGCACTTGATCCTCTTGTAGAGGACCTAAATTCAGTTCTCAATATCTACACCCTGTGGGTCATATTGCCTGTAACTCCAGCTCTGGGGGAATCTGACTTCTTCTGGGATCTTAGACACATGAACACATGCACATACCCATACACGGACACATATCAAAATAAAATTAATCTTTGAAAAAAATCAAACCAATGCAGATGATCAGGAAGAGCCATATACATTTACAAGAATGCCTCTCCCTCCATCCAGTAGCTCTCTTCTCCTCTTGTTCCCCCTCTCTTTCTCTTTCATCTATTCTTTTCTCCTTTCTCTCTCATCTACACATTTCCTGGACAACCACGGTAGTAAGAATAACATAAAAACAATGGCAACAACAAAGAGCTCCTCATGTGAGACTCCATACCAGATGGTTTGACATGAGTGTGTGTGTGTGTGTGTGTGTGTGTGTGTGTGTGTGTGTGTGTGTGTTCACTCCACCTACATTTCCTCCCAGTCCAGCCTCTTCCTAATATGCTAATTTGACCAGATTACCCAAACCCTTTGTGTCATTGTCTTCACATCTGTCACACTGAGCACTTAGCGTTCCTGGCCATAAACAACAGTGATGATGTGACAGATGTTTTCTTCTTTTCTGAAAACATCAGGGAGAAGGTGAAGCGTGGATCTCTAGGCTGGAGAGCCCCCTGATTGAGGAGTTTTCAACTGATGGGACTTGGGTTCTGAAATAACTTTTTGAAAAGTCTCTGTGTGCTTTTTGTGAACTTTGAAGTGATTATCTGGAAGATATCTGTGCAATTGGTTAGCCAAAAGGGTCAGGTGATCATCAAATTAACCAACCAGCAAGGCAGGAGTGCATCCAATCAGAAAGAAAATTGGCCTAGTGTTGGAGCAGGCTTGTAGTTGTCCCTTTTGTTGGACAGTTGTGGAGTCCTATTGACCCAAGAGAGCAGTTTGGCAACAGGAACACAAAGGACACTTTGGTAATGGCTACTGACCAGCCTCTACAGATGTGCTGTCATATTCAATAACCTGGTGTACTGCTGCTGATAAACCGTGGTTAAACAGAAGTATGGGGTTCAGTCCAGCGCCCATCTGTGCTTTTATCCAGCAGGAAAAGTGAACGGCCCTTTTATAAACACAGCTCCCTTAGTGAAAGATGTCAGTGGAGAATGTGTGATTTGATTTAAAGGCCATCCTAATTCTGGGAGGACCACTCAACATGAAGATGGCGATGGTTTGTCCCTAGTGTTAGGTAGCTGGTTGAAGTTAAAATATTCAGGGATCTCACTTCCTAAATATCCAGGATCAAGCTTCTTCCCCTTTGATAATGGAAAAAGAGCCCAGGAGCACAGAAGGACATTATAAAGTAAGCTTGGTGAGGCTAAGAGGGATATGAGCAAATAGTTCCTAGATTATGAGCTCTTGGGGTGGCAACATGTCATGCTTTGTGCACCTCAAAACAGGGTTATATGTTGGAAGTTTTGATTTCTTTAAAAACATGGTTGTGTTGAATGAATATGTTTTTAGTTTTGGTCCTAAGTGTGGGATGTGGAAGTGTTAGATCCTCCACTGAAAAACAAACTTGTGATAGGGCACATGATGTTTTGTTGGCTGGAAACTGTCATTTGTGGGGGACATGCTTTTTGCTAGCTGGGAAACATACTTTGATGAGATGAGCGGACTCTTTGGTAAGCATATGATCTTAGTAAACAGGAAAATACCTGGTATGGGAGTCATGGTGTTTGCCAACTGGACAAACATCCTTGTGCAGATTTTCAGAGGGTATAACTAGAAACCCCAGAAACACAGAGGGGCTTTCACTTGGCATCTCTTCTCATCACTGCAGTCACTTCAAAATACTCCAAACAACACTAAAGACCAATTTGAGTTTGCTGACATCACTTCTGCTGATGGAGGCCCAGGTAGGGATGAAGAGAGAGAGGCCCCAAGCGGGGGTGTGGGATGCCATGCTGCAACTGTTAGCACTGCCACTGCTGATACTGAAGCTACCTCCACTGCTGCTGTCCCTACTAGAGCTCCTCCAAACTGCTGCTGGTTTGTGCTGCTGCTGTGCTTCCTAGTTTCCTGGTTGGTTGTGCTCCTGTTGCTGCTGGTACCTGTTCCGCTGTTTGGCTGGACTGCTGGGATCCTGACAAATCGCCCCAAGGAACTATGTCTAAAGTAAAGAGGTTTACATCCTCTTCTCTACTTACCTTTTTTTCCTCCTGTATCTGGGGTCAGTGGGTTGGAAGGGAGGTAGAGATATTAATATAACAACAAATAAATAGTTTAAAAGTATGCTTTCAGGGGTACTCAGTCAGCCTCTAGGATAGCCAGGTTTAACCATGGACCCCAAGCTCTTGTTGAAAGCAGTGAGCTCATGAATTTGGGGCAGGAGTCATGAGAAAGACTAGGGGGAAAGAGTGGTTGAATTAGATAGGAGACTTGGAAGCTGATACTCATAACCTTGTGCAGAATTTGTAGACATATGAGACTGTCAAGAGAAGGTGGAAGGATGATTTGTCCACACATTATTTCAGAGACCCTAGAGAGTAAAGCAGATGCCATTTGGAACTGACAAGGATGGGAAAAAGGGGTGGATGAGATCTTACTCTACCATGGCAGTCTGGATGATGTGGCTTCAAATCTAGCACAATAGAGTTCCAGCTGCTGGAAGGAGCTCTGGGCAGCAATGGCAGGGAGTGCAGATGCAGGAGACTGAGAGTTCTTGGTCAACAGACTTGATAGATTTTCTCCAGGGAAACCCTTCCCCGAGAGGTTATAGAAATTGTGAAGAGGGAGCCGAAGGGCCAGCTGAGGTGTGGAAATTACAGGGACATTTGCCACTCAAAACAATCACTCTCACATCTGAATAGCATACCAGCCATTCACAAAGCTCATCAAGTTCATCTCCTGGCAGAGATGATCATTCTTGTTTGTTAGAACACTAAGACTCATAGATGTCAATCATCCCAGTGCCTGGACACAGTGGGTGATAACGCCATGTTTTCCGACTCTTGGCTCAGCATTCTGACCAGGTAGTAGCCAGATGAGGTGGCTGCTGTGTAAAATCTAAGCAGTGGCCACTTTTTGGTTGTCCTAGTTCTACCCTAAGTCCATGATTTGCTCCATCAGCCATTGCACAGCCAAGAGGAGCACATGATCGATCTCTCTCTCTCTCTCTCTCTCTCTCTCTCTCTCTCTCTCTCTCTGTCACACACACACACACACACACACACACACACACACACACACACACACATATACTTGCCAGCGGAGCCATGTTGAAACTTCACAACAGGCTAGTTACATCCTTGCAGGGACACTTCCAGAACCTCAATCTATTCCTGCAGTTCGAGGGGCTTGAAGGGCAACTGTTGCTTCCAGAGATGTGGGGCACCACAAGCAAACAACAGAAAAGACTCATGAGCCCAATGGAGCTGAATTTTAATTGATACTTTCTCCCACAGTGTTCTGAACAGGCATCCCTCTCAGCCCCCAAAGATGATGGAGGGGTGTGGCTTAACGCCACAGTTAGCAGACAAGCCCACAACAAACTGTAAACAGTAATTGTGTTAAATACTGAATGTGGACTCTGACACCCTTGAAGAGCAAGGAGTTTTTGAATTTCTTCTTTACAAAAGACAAAGCGACTGGAAGGAAAGTCCAGTGTCAGCGCTGAAGGGGAAGAATGTTCCATTCTGGAACTTATATAAAAATTACAGCTTGGTTGTGTTTCCCTATATATAGTAATTTAATCATTCGCAGCTGATTAATTTCAGTGAAGGAAAACGTAGGCTTGTGCATCTCTAGTGGAATTCCGGGACTTGAATTCTAATATTGAGTTGGGAACACTTTAAACCTAAATTAGTGGTTAGCTTGGGTAAGGCCTGAACTGGAGTCATCTATTGACATGCAGCAACTCAACAGGAGGTCAGAAAGTTCTGTGTGCCCTCTTGTATGGCTTCCTAGTTAGAATTCCTTACATTTTTGGAGCACAGGAAGAGGTAACCTCAGCTGCGGAGTTACCTATGAGTGGCCTATGAGCATGACTATGTGGGATTTCCTTGATTGCTCATTTATGTAGGAGGTCTGGTCCGCTATGGGCTGGGCCTCTCCTGTCTGATCCTGGGATGTACAAGGCAGCTAGCTGAGCAGAAGCGGAAAGCAAGTCAGTAAGCACCATGCCTCCATGGCCTCTGCTTCAGCTCCTGCCTGCAGCTTACTGCCTGGCTTGAGTTCCTGTCCTGACTTCTTCAGTGATGTGCTGTGATTAGGATGTATATGCCAAGTAAACCTTTCTTTGCCACCTTGGCTATTGGTCATGATATTTTATGGATGAGATAGGAAGCAAACTAAGACACAAGGGAACTGAGAAATTAGGGTCAAGTTGTGAAAAACCATACTATGGCAAGATCTAAGCCCTCCTCTCCCCCCAAAAGATTTAAGTCCAAATGTCCCAGTTTCTAAGTCAATGTTCTTTTTCTCTATCATCTTTATTGGGGATAAGTTTTTTCCATGTGGAGACTCTGCAGAAGGGCCCAGGTCACAGCAAAACTGAAGGAGCGAACCTCAGTGAGTCTCAGTACATGTGCGACACTATGCCGATTGCCTTATAAGCATTGGCATAGTTGATTCACAGGCACAGCTATGAAGCAAGTACTATTAAAATCCCCTCTAACTGTCAAGGCTCTGGCAGGTCTACCGCTGCCCAGTCTGACCAGAAACCCCTGCTCATCACCATAATGCTTAGAACCTCTCAAAGATTGGCTCAGACTCGCTGGTTTCGACATCTTGTAGTCCGTCTGCAGTTTGTTATGTTGTTCTGACATTGCATTTAGGGCTGGGAACTGAGGAGAGTTTGTGTGCTGGACATATTCAGACCTGTCCCCTTTCACCTGGCCTGGCCAGGAAGGAGCACCTGGCTACACTTGCCTAGAGTGTGGTCAGTTCTGGGGAGAGGGATAGCTCTTGTATGTACAGAGAGTGTGGATTTGACTTGTTCTCTGATGTAGGAAAGGGTCTGCCTGCCTACATTGAAGCCTTTGGCTTCTCCAGGATTACCTGGTCTAAGACAGCAGTTTTTTGTTTACTTTTGGTGTTTGTTTGTCTGTATGTTTTTTCAGCTCTGGGCTTCAGCGTTAGCAGGCTTGTGATAGACAGACTTCACACACAGGCAATGATGGACAGGTGAGCAGAAATGATTGGAGTCACTAATGATATGGAAACATACCATCTGTGTACGGGGAAAACCTGTGTTCTCTTCTCTGTGTTGATGACGGACGATGTTCCAGACTCTGTTCCAGTTCCTGGCTCTCTTGACTCAAATGGCCCTGGAACAGATCCTCAGATGGCCTGTAGTAGACGCATAACGTGAATGAGAAATGAACCTTTACTGTTAGGGCTGGATTGCTCAGTGGTTAAGAGCACTTACGGCTGTTCCAGAAGACCAGAGCTCCATTCCCAGCACCTATCTCAGGCAACTCACAGCTGCCTATAACTCCAGCTCCAGAGGATCCAATGCTCTCTTCTGACCTCTATTGGCACCCCCACACACATGGTGTACACTCCCATAGTGTATGGACACACACACACACACAAATAAATAAATAAATAAATAAATAAATAAATAAATAAATAAATAAATAAATAAATAAATAAATAAATAAATAAATAAGTAAGTAAGTAAGTAAATAAATAAATAAATAAACCAAATGTTTATTGTCATCAGCCACCAAGATCCCTGGGGTTTTGTTTGTTTGGTTTTTTTTTTTTTGTTTTGTTTTGTTGCTGCAGGCCCACCTCTGATTAACAAACACATGGGCCATGTGTGTTAATCTGATCCCCCTTCTCCAGCAGCCATCTCAGAAATGGAGAGACAGTTGTCTTTCTGTTGGCCCTGCTTTCTTCTCTTCCTCACAACCTGATGAGGTAGATGCTGCTGTTATTTGAATTTCCTTGAATGCCAATAAGAGCCTAGTCTGCAAAACTCCAAGTAATAATTAATCTTGTATCACTGTCTACTAGAAGGGAGGTTGGGAGTCTCAGTAAAGAATAGATTGGTGAGTTTTGATGCTGTGAAGTGAGTGGAAAATTATTTAGATGAACGGATTAATCTGATTGAAATGGTCCCCAGAAGAAAATGTCAATGAGCCAGACATGGTAATTTCTAGCTTGTGAAGTGGTGTTAGTGTGCATGTGATTTGAAGTTTATGTTAAAACCCAAGCACGTCATTACTTCCTGGATTGTGGCTGGTGTAAGCAGGGCACAGGGCCACCATGAACAGAATTGCTTGTGTGAAACTCAGTTAGCTCAAGCAGGGTGATGGGCCAGCCCCGACATTCCTAGAACTTAGAAGTTACCAACAAAAGGCGAGGTCAGAAATGTATCGTATATGTAGAACACCAAGCACTCTATAAACTCTAAAGTCTGCAAGGCAGATCTCAGTGGCCTGTGTGCACCAGGGGCTCTGCCTTGGTTCTTTAGAACAGCATGTGTTGCTTACAGAGGAGACAACCGTCATTTTAGAATAGGTGTGGGTTCTTAGCGGTTGCTGGGTCACATAGTCATGTGGGTGCCAAAATGTGCTACTGTTAAAATGAGTGCTCAAGAGAGGATTAAATGATGGGAAAACACCAAAGTTTTCATTTTGTCATGTTTCTTTTGTTTTGTTTTGGTTTTCTTGTAGAACTTCTCAAAGGGTCTGCCACAGTCACGTTCACCATGGTCCTCTAGTCAGGCTACAGCATGCAACGAAGACATGAGCATTTCCGACCAAAGTGCTCTAAGCAGATTGATACATGGATGGTGGATGGATGGTGAATGGATGATGAATGGATGGTGAATGGATGGTGAATGGATGGTGGATGGATGGTGAATGGATGATTGGAGAGAGGGTGGAAGGATAGAAGGTTAGCAGGGTGAATGGCTGGATATGGGCATGCATAAAAGATATGGGTGGTAATGAATTTTAACATATCTTTGATAAATAGACCTCCAGTGCCATGAGCTCTCCAGTGCACATTGAACCAGTCTTTAACTTTCTGAGCACAGAAAACACATGTGGCCAGGTACGATAAACACACCTGAGATTCACACTGCACTGAGCTAGGACTTTGAAGCCAGCTTAGATCACTCAGCAATACCATATCTTAAGAAAGAAAAAGAAAACAAAAAATAAAATAATAGGAATAGAAGTGGGGCAGAAGGGAGAAAAAGAGACTTAACAGTTAAGTTATGTCTTACCTCACATAAATCTCAAAGCAAGGTGATTTCAGGATAAGTTAACTTGGCAGGGCTTTTGTAGGATCGTTAACGAGACTCTGTCTTCTTCTTTCTTTCTTTCTTTCTTTCTTTCTTTCTTTATTTCCTGTTTGTCTCTTCATCATGGTTACATGATGTTCTTGTGATTTCCAACCCCAGGTAGGCATAATCCTCCTCTAAACCAGAGGGAGCATGTCCTCCAGTGTGACTACTCTTAATTCTTCTAGGGAAGAATTACAGAAAAGCCCCCTTAGGACTATGTGGCAAGATCTACGTGCCACACCTGCGTTCTGTCTATATTGGAAGTTGAGAAAGGAAATATTTGGCATTTTACATTACCATAGTAAAAGGTGAATCCTACCGGCTATGGAAAGTAAGAATCTCAGAATGGTGGGTAGAGAACTGAAAGAAATGCCTATCACGCAATGATGTGATTTCAGTGATTTAATCTAAGTTCTTAGAGAAACAGAAACCAATTCCTTCCATCCATCATTCATGCATGCATCCAGTCACACACACTTCCATCCATCCATCTATCCATCATCCATCCATCCATCCACCCATACACCCATCTATCCATCATCATCCACCCATTCGTCCATCCATCCATACACACATCCATCCATCCATCTATCCATCATTCATCCATCCATCCATCCACACACCCATCCATACATCCATACATCCACAGACCCATCCACCCATACATACACCCATCTATCCATCATCCATCCATTCATCCACCCACACAACCATCCATCCATCATCCATCCACACACCTATCCATCCATCATCCATCCATCTATCCACACACCCATCCATCCAACATCCATCCATCCATCCACACACCCATCTTTCCCTCTATCTAGAATTGGTTTATGAAGTTAAGCAAGCTTAATCCCAAGATCTGCAGTCAGTAAGCAGGAGCATAGGAACACATCAAGGAAAGAGTCTAGTCAGCTATCTGCTTGTCCAAAGGCTAGAGAGGATCAGTTTCCTAGTCCAAAGTCAGCTGACCACAGGGAACAAACTCTTCCTCTGTGTTGGGTTTGTATCTTCAAATAGTTGTATGAGGCCAAGCCACACTGCAAGAGGCAGTCTTCTTTGTTTAGTCTACTGATTTTAATGGTGACCTGTCTTAGTTACTTTTCTATTGTTGTGATAAGACACCATGATTAAGGTAGCTTATAGAAGAGTTTATTGTGTGCTTACAGTTTCAGAGGGTGAGTCCATGACCATCATGACAGGGAGCATGGCAGCAGGCAGGCTTGCTACTAGAAAAGTAGCTGAGAACTTACATGTTGAGACAATCACCACAAGGCAAAGAAAGAGAGATAACTGGAAATGACATAGCTTTTTAAAACCTGAAAGCCTACCCCCAGTGATATACCTCTGCTAACAAGGCCACACCTCCTAATCCTTCCCAAACAGTTCCACTAACTGGGAACTAAGCATTCAGCTATATGAGCCTCTGGGGGCTATTTTCATCCAAACCATCACACAGTCTCATCCAGAAACACCCAGAATAATGTCTAATGTAATTTGTGGACATTGAGTTGTCCAGTCAAGTTGATATATATATAATCATCACACTTAGGTACAACCGAACTTTTTAATTATAATTGTTTATTTACTAACAATATTTACTTATAGCAAATAACAATTTCTTAACTATTAATCCTACAATCCCTTTAAGCTAACCACTAATCCTATTGATAATTATTTTCCTAACCTTTTAGAAGGATACAGTCTCTGGGGCAGGTCCTCAGTCGTCAGGAACACAGTCTTTGTTGTAGATTCTTTAACGCACTTAGCAGTCCTTTTTCTGGATCTCTCAGATGTAGATTCGTCAGGGTAAGTTGGTTATTGCAGTCCCACCTTAAATAAAGCTTGATGTTTTCTTCTCTCTGGAAGACCCCAGCCTCATCGCATCAGCAACTCTTCCGCTCTACCTCAGAGTCTTTAAAGCCAGGCACAGTTTCCTTTAGGCCACTGTTCAGACAGATCAAACCCCTCTAGGCAAAAACTGAGCCACAGGGTTTAGTCCTTGGCCTTTTGGTGTCTTCCTCAGGCTTTCTTTGCTCACCAGCTTCTTTCTGCCTCAGGGAAAGCTGGCCATCAAATGATGGCCAGCACTTTTTTCCACAGGACTCTCGGAGCTCTCTAGCATCAGGAGCCTCTTCTCCTCCTGGGGCTCCATGCACTGTCCTTAAATAGGAGGAACTCTGTTTCAGCTTAATTTGGGCTCCGCCCACTTAGCTTGAAAACAATGTCAGGCCAGATACTTTGTTTCTTTAAGTCCATTAGGTCTTTCCTGTTTTTCTGACAACCTTGTTTTGTCAGTCAATTAAGTCTTTCCTGTTTTTCTGACTTCAACTTTGTTTTTCAGTCCATTAAGTATTTTCTGTTTTTCCTGACTTCAACCTTGTTTTTCAGTCCATTAAGTCTCCTGTTTGTTTCCTGTTTTTAGTCCACATGCTGATAATGATCTTCATGCCCTGAATTAAGAGACAGTATCAGAAACCCCTATATATTTTCTAAATCTAATGTAATTTATCTAACTCCCTACACTTAGGCATGATGACTTCTCAAGAAATAGTCACCTCACTTTTGTGTTTAGGGTATGTGTATATATGTATATGCATCTTTGTGTGTGGATGGAGGTGCACATGTGTGCATGTGTTTAGAGGCCAGAAGCCAACAATGGGCATCATTCCCCAAGAGCCATCCACACAAATACAGGGTCTTTCACTAGTTGGAGATCATTGATTAGGCTACGTTGGCTGGCCAGCAAGGCCCAGGTGTCTGCCTGTCTTCACCTCCTCAGAGCTGGGATTGCAATCCCACACTAGGCACACAGGCTTTTATATGGGTTCTGAGGATCAAACTCAGATCTTCCTGATTGCAAGGAAAATGCTTTACACACTAAGACATGTCTCCACCCCCTACTCCACTCCTTGCAGCCACCTGTTTGTAAAATGAAGTTTGTAATCATTTGTGAGAACTAAGTGAAATTACACATTTCAAGTGTTTAGTGTAGCAGCTAGCATTTAATTTGGTCTGATATGAATTTTTTTAAAAAACAAGTCTATCTTGTTTTAAATTCTGTATAGGTAGAGAGATGTTCATGAGTGCAGGTGCCTGTGGAGATGAGAAAATGGAGTCAGGTCCCCCAGAACTGGAGCTAAATTGGTCATGGGCTTCCTAACACAGGTTCTGGAGACTGAGCCTGGGTTCTCAGCAAATGCAGCAAGTACTCCTAACCCCTAACTTCCCTTCAGCCCCTCATGAGATTTTAAAAGAACAAAACAGGATTCACAGTAGCAGCTACAGCTGGCTCTCTCATTGGTTCTATGTCTCTCTCACCTCTGAAGGGCTCTCACACAGGCTCAGGCCCTGGTCTGCTGTCTAAAGTCACCACACACCCACGGCACCTCTGCAGCCGTTTCTGCCTGCAGAGACACTTCAGGTGAGAAGCCTGATTTCAGTGTGGTCTGTGCTGATCCCCAGAGGATTCCAGGGCTAAGTTCTGAGCAAAACTCCTTTGGGGGGGGGGCTGGAATTCCCTCCATGAAAACTACTGCCTTCATTCATCCAGTGGCTTTTCTCTATGGCTCATTTACTGTTCAGAAACATTTGCTGAACACCTGTTATGTGACACGTCTGTGTTACAAAGGGCCACACAACATTGCTTCAGTTGCTAGAGAGGACTGTTCGACATTGCTTCAGTTGACAGTGGAAGGCTTGGAACTTGGTTTCATCATCTTGGCATCATATTCTATACCTTTCCCGGATCCAAGATGCCAAGAGGCCACAGTACTGGTACCTCTTGAAGGATTGCTAGGTACAGGGATGAGAGTGGGGAGAGGCATAGAGATCCTCCAGTCTTGACCTCCCATGCAAGTACCTGGCTTCTACATGGGGTTTTCTGTGCTGGCCAATGGCTATTGTGATGTTTTAGAACAAAGATGGACAAAAATCGCCCCCCCTCCTTGTGAGTGAGTGTGTGTGTGTGTGTGTGTGTGTGTGTGTGTGTGTGTGTGTGTGTTCACGTACACACATGCCTGTCTGGGAGGTCAAAGGTTGATTTCCTGTGAATTCTTCAGTCATTCTCCACTTTATTTTTTGAAACAGGGTCTTTCCCTGAATCCAGAGCTCAAGGATTAAGTTAGGCTGGAGGACCAGCAAGCCCCAAGATGCACTTATTTCCTCTTCCCCAGCAATGGGATTACAGGTGTACAGTGCTATGTGTGCTTGTGTATGTGTGTATGTGTATGCTCAAGTACACACACACTTGTATACATGTAGCATATGTGCAGATTTGTATGCCTGTGTGCACATACAGAGGCCAGAAAAGGATGATAGGTGTCCTGCTGTATCACTCCCTGCCTAATTCCTTTGAAACAGGATCTTTCATTCACTCTGGAGCTCAACTGACAGCCAGCGAGCACCTAGGATCCTGCTGCCTCTGACCCTCACAGCCCTGGAGTTACAGGTGCATGTGCAGCTACATCCATCTTTTTATACATGTCCTGGGATTTGAACTTGGATACTTGTGTTTGTGAAGTGAGTGTTTTACCCACTGATCCATCTACCAGTTTCTTCTTCCTACTGTCTATGCATGCCTAGGGATGAAGACATGAGAAGGAGCTCAAGTTTTCCCTTCCTTTCTTTTCCCAAAGAATGCGTATTTTGAAGGAGGAAATACATGGCCAACGGTGCCATGTAGTCTCACGCAGCTTCTATGGATGGTATTCAACAGCAGTGAGCTTCCTGAGCCAATTCCATGCTGCAGCACCCACGAGGAGGAGTCAGAACTCCAGAAGTGCAGCTTGGGGATCCTATACCACAGTTCACATGCTCAGCCCCACAGGTTTTCTCTCACCATGCGAACAGGCTGCTAGTGCTACAGCAGTTCCACACAAGGTACCCAGCTTGCGTTCATGGATGAAAATACCCCAAGGTGTTTCACGGTAGCATGTGTCAGTGTGGGTGGTTCATGTATACTTAAAGGGCCCTTGCTGATAAGCACGACTTTAGCCACTTCCAGTCACCTGAACAATTTAAACCCATTTTAATATTTTTCAATATTTTCTTTTGAAAACTTCAAACCTAAAGAAGAGTTAAAAGAACAATATGAGTGATGAATATATGTGTATACATCACCTGCTTTCTCCAGATGCCAACACTCACTGTGCCATGCTAATATTGACTCTTTCATTTTAACACACACATGCACACAAATATATATGCAAACACATACTATATGAAGTTCCATAAATCATCTTGTGAATGACTCCCAACTCAAAAGTCACACAAAATCAGCAGCCCAAATGTTCCCTTTTGGGTTTCCCCCTGTCGTCACCCCTAAGGTAATCATGATTTTTGACTTCTAATATTTAGATGTGTAGTTTTTGAACATCATGTAAAGAAAATTAAATGTAGCGTGTCCTGTGCATACATGTGTGTACATGTTTGTTGGGAGGGAGGAGGTAAACTTGAGTGTGTGTGTGTTTGTGCCCAGAGGTCAAGGGGACATGGTGAAGGGTTCTGAGTCCCACAGGATGGGACAGGGCAGACAAGGCAGAAAGTGGAACTCAGTATAGAAAGAAAAAGTGCTCTGCACAGCCCCCGATTCTTACCCACATCTGGATACTGGGGTGTCTTCACTTTACAAGGGTAATTTTTAAGAATTCAACTCCAGTGAAATAATGACTTCACAAGGATTACTCAAAAAATGTTAAGACCCAGGCATGCAACATCAGATGGCTACCAGGATGTCTACATAATGTCCCAGCAATGACTCCTTAATTACAAAAAGGAAAGCCTCTAGCTTAACCAAGCATAAATAGCATTCCCAATGATGCACAGGACAGTGTGTGCACCTCAGGATACAGTAGGAGCTACTCAACTCCTCACCACTTCATATGCCTTTGCTTACTCATGCCAAAATGCCTCGGCTGAGAAGATGAACCACACAGGCAAGTCCAGATCACAGACGGCTTGGGACAACAACTTGGCCACACACACTTCCAAAAAGGTATTACCCCTTACAGCAGCACCTGCAAACATGGAGCTAAGCAGAAACAAGAGCACTCCACAGGAGGATTCCAGCAAGTCTCAAAGGCAAGGCTGAGCAAAAGAAGCTGGACTTTTAAGGGAATTTAGAATGTTTGGGGCTAGGAAGATAACTCAGTGTTCATTGTGCAAGGATGGAACCTAAAATCTGTTCCCCGGAACCAACATAAAAAAGTCAAGCATGATGGTGTGTCCTTGGAACCCTAGCACTAGGAAGGCACGGACAGGAAGGACTCCTGAAACTTACTGAACAGTCAGTCTAGCCTAATGGGCAAAAGCCAAGCCAGTGAGAGTCCTGTCAGAGACGCAAAATGGACAGACAGTTCACGATGAACTTGAAACTGAATTAGATGAGATTATCTAATAATTAACTGAATTAAATAAGATTATCTAATCTCAAGGTTTAGTGTCTTACTTAGCACATAGCAAGTACTTGCCCGAGCCCATTTCCCGGCTGTCCTCATGAAGAGAATAAGCGGAAGAGGCTCTGCTCCCTTTGCTCCCCATTCCCTTCCACTTAGGTACCAGTGAGGCAAGACCATTGCATTCTGTGTGATTCCAGTTTGCTGTTTGCTGTGGGCTACCCTTTTGGTTTCCTCCTGACAGCTTGCAGACAAAGGATGGCTCATGATGACATTCCCGTAGCCATGTGGCATCTGTGGAGCGCATTCATGTCATTGCCAGGCACTGGTTAAAACCCAGCCCTAGTGACTTTTTGTTTTAAGCAGAATAATACGGTGCAGCGCCATTGCCAGATCCAAAAGGAATTCTGTGTCATTTAGAAAAGTGGTGCCTTCTAGGCAGGCATGACCCTATGGCTGCATGCCCAGCAGGAAATCCCTTCTTATAATGATGAATAAACATCTTCAACCAAGTGGACACAGCCCATGCTTGCAGGGCCTGGGCTGGGCAGTGGGAAGGCTGCTTTCAGGTCTTTTGTATCCCTCATGTGGAAGTCCTGGCTCTGCTGCAGTGTCTAGCCAGCCAGAGTCCTTAAAGGCATGCATTTATTTCAATGATGGAACCCTAGCAATAGCCAGTTGGTTGTTTTATCTCTTGTTAAATGTTCTCACTTAGAAAAACAAAAAAACGGACAACTCTGTGTTGCTTTTCTGTTTGGACATTTTATAAAATTTTGGTGATCACTAACGAGCAGGGGATGTTGTCTAAAAAGAACAGTTGAAGCAAACGAAAGTCACCAGGACCTAGGCAGAGACTATATTAGCATCAGTGTCTCTCCAGTCAGAGCGACCTGCATGACATCATGCCTCAGAGCCTGCCAGGTTGCTATGGTTATCTTCACAGATCTGTGTAATTACCTAGGAAGTTGCTGTCTTTGTGACAAGTGAGGTCGGTGTCTTGTAGGTATTTGAGAAAGAGAGATTTTTTTTCTGCTTCTCAGAAAAGTGCGTACTAGCATTACAAATTATGGAAGGATGCAGCCACACGCACACAAGAAAATAGCCACCCACACAGGAGAAGTTGGGTTTCTTACATGCTTTGGTAACTGGAAGAACTTCATCTGATGCCCACTTCACTGTAAGGATAGGCAGATCTGAGTTCCAGAAGCTAGACTTTCTCTCTTAGCCAGGATTCTTTCAGTTGCTAGAAACAGACAATCAGCTTTGGTTGGAAAAGAAAGAGCTCGAATTGACTTACATAACAGAGAGATGGAGATATTATTCCAGGAGCAGCAGCATCCATTGCTTGATGACAGTATTCACTGTGGAGTCCCTGACTCTGTGCAGCCTGCTTTCCCCCATGCTCCCTGAACACAGGTCTGCCTCTGAGAGGGCTCCTGCATTCCCAGGTGGCTGCCAGCTCCTGACTTTGTTGGCGCTGCCAGAAAAAGAATTTGCTTTCCTAGTAATGTAAGCGAAAGCATCAAGCCTGCAACTCCCTGCCCTAAATTGGATCACAGATCTATTGTAGGGGGAAGGGGTGCTTCAGAGTAAAGTTAGACCCGCAGAACCAGATCCCAGGAGTGTGGTTGCTGCTGCTCCAGGCTGCCCCCACCCCGCCCCAGAAAGGAGGGGTTTTAGGAAGTTGGTCTTCAGGTACCTTGTGTTCTTGTTCTCATTGTCCCCACCGCAGCTTGCCCCTGAGCCATTCTTCACCCCATGCCACTGCTCTGTGCTCAGCTTCATCTCCAGGACCCTTGCTGGTGCCCAGATTGGGTCAGATAGAAAGAGATTTAAAGGAGATGGGAGAAGGAGATCAAGGGAACTCTTCCCTTACTGCTCCTTTGTTTCCCTGAACTACAATGGCTACAGACACTGTGGACATTCTAGCAGGAACAAATACATGTTAAACTAAAGAGTGCTGTTTCTGCTCCCCCCCACCTCTGGCTGTTAGACTGTTAAAAAACAAAACCAAAAAACCGTACAGATCCCTAGGGATTAGAGTTCCTTTAGGGAATCTCATATAGGAGTAGAAGGACCAGAGCCCTGCTGTCAGGAGGGACTTGTCACCCAGGGAAAAATATTAGATTACCTTGGAAGACAGACTATAGGTCTGAGAATTATGAGTGAGAGAGTACCTTTCTGTCAATCTGCACCCCTCTATTTAAACCTAGACCCCACAACATTACCTGGAAAATGGAGTTAAGGCTCACTGAACTGCTTTACTCTTCCTCTTCCTAATGTGGCCACACTGAGTTAATCTCCTTTCTCTGCTTTTCACTATTGCCTGTCTCTTTAATTGGTGTATTGTGGACAGATAGTCAAGCCTTGCTTATTAGAGAAGCTAAGACCTAGGCTCTGATCCCAATTACTCAGAATACCAACTGCTCTTCTACACCCCCAGACTCCAAAGGAATACTAATTCCGATATAAGTAGCTGCTCCATTATTTTTCAGTTTAAGCCAGGGGTCAGCAAACATATCCCACAGACAAAATAGAGTCGCCTGCCATTATCCAAAGAGAACTGCTTAGGAGTCCCCTCAGAAGCCCATATCCGTATACATGCAAGTCCCTAACATAAAATGGGACTGTATTCACATGGAACCTATGTCCACCCTCCCATAAACTTTAAGTCCACTGTATAAATCAGCTTGTGGTACCTTATAAGATAATGTTATCCTAAGTGTTTCCATATCCTATCTTGCATAGGGAATAGGGACAAGAAAAACAAACTCAAGCATGTTCAGTACAGTTGCCCTCCCCCTACTCCACCCTCAGTTGGTTGAATCCATAGCTATGGATCCCACAGGTTAGAGCTCCAACTGTTACCTTTCTCCTTGTCTCTTTTTGGTGGATAGTTCTATTGCACCATGGCTGCACATAATACTGAAGTATTTTCTATTGCCATGAGTTTTGATAGAGACAGTATGTGACTAGACAAACAATTGACCTGCAAATTAGTTTATGAATATTATCTAGTACTTCATAGAAAATGATTACTGGACCCCTGGGCAAACAGTCTGATAGGCTTGGTTTTTGCTGGGGCCTTCCTTGTCTGTTGTATTGCCTATCACATTTAAAGAAGAGTTGCTGCTGTGTGTGTCAATGCTGTGACTCCTATTGCAAAAGGCCTAGCCTAAAGGCTCAAGGGGAAAACCTCACAGGGGAAAGACTATTGTGGGGATGGTTTGTTTCTATACAATGAGCCCTGATCTCTCCCTCCCTCTGAATGGAAGAAGCTGAGCCTGAGAACATAATGCAATCGCCCTGTTCCTGTGCTCACTCATCTCCTATGCCGAGTGTTCCAACTTCATCAGGGCACACCACTGAACGGGAAAATCAATATGTAAAGAGCTGAACTAAAGTGCTGCATGAAAAAGATGAGCATTGCTGGGTTTAGAAAATAAAAATGCTCTAAACAGATAAACAGTAAGCAAAGCACTTTGATTTGTACTGTTTTCCAGTCCATAAAATCCTAATATCCACCGCCTTTTCATTAAGAGCTTCCGTGCCACTCGGCATGCCTGCTGCGGCTTGAACGGATTGCTACAAAAACGCTCTCTGAGCCACAGATCCAATCTTTTGCAATGTTTTACATGGGTGCTAAATGGAGGAGAAGTCTGATCAATCATCAACACAGCACTAGCTTAGGGGGAAGTAAATGCTGGAGTTAAATGAACAATTTCTATCATTCGGAAATGCAGTTCTTCCAGTCATTCAAAAGGAAAAAAGAAAAGTAGGCAGAAACTATTCACTGTAGTGAAGAAGAAGAAGAAGAAGAAGAAGAAGAAGAAGAAGAAGAAGAAGAAGAAGAAGAA
>CAJQZJ010032130.1:9396966-9459787 GCA_907164525.1 Lophiomys imhausi
AAGAAGAAGAAGAAGAAGAAGAAGAAGAAGAAGAAGAAGAAGAAGAAAGAACAGCAATGAACACAGGTACCCAGCTTCTCTGGTTTTCAGAACACAAAGGGTTGTGTTTTGAATAATAAGTTTAGTGGAATGAATGTTGAAATTGTGTCTGAAAATGTTTTATTTGGATTCCCAGTGCCTTGCAATCTCTAAGCCAGATAATGCTCTGGGATATGAGATCCCTTACTGACACAGTGGAGCTGTTTCATGTAGCATCACACTCATTCCTATGGTGGCTTTTTTGATAGTGTTTTGAGTGACCATCAGAATTGAGGACAATGTGCAGTGCTTTCCCCTTAATGGCTCCCTTCTCTAGCTACAAGAAAGATGAGAAAGTCTCTCCCAGGAAATCAATAATCCTGAAGTGGATTGGAATGATCCTGGGTGAGGAGGAAGATACAACCAGGAGGATATTGTCACCCAGTGTGTGAGTGTTTTGTGTGTGCGTGTGTGTGTGTATGTGACACGTGTGTGTGTGTGTGTGTGTGTGTGTGTGTTTGGGGGTTAAAACCTCTTAGAGGCATGAAAAGGTTTCACATGGCCATGACCAGAGTTGGCAAGTGTGGAAGCAAGAGTCCTAAAAAGAAGTAGAAGAAATGGGGACCCAGACTTAAGACCTTGAGCTCTGTTGAATAGTTCAGCTTCCATGAGAAACCTCTATTCAAATGGTTAATCAGGAGAGCCCAAGGGACTCCCAAAACAATGTAGACTATTACTGTTGCCCTTGGATGTTGCGGTAAGGCTGAGATAAACCTGTTCCTGGAGACACTGCACTCTTACAACACAAGACTCAGGTTATTTGAGCTAAACCTGATCTGAAGACTCCTGTCCTGTAGTCCAGCTTTGATGATACCAGAAAATACTGGCGAACCGCCAAGGGAGGGAAGCAGTGAATTGTCCTAGTCAGCTGCAGTGCCTGTGAACCACAGCAGGCTGTGTCCACTGTGGCAAGGTATCACTAAAGGTGCGATAAGTGATGTGTGGTGGTAACCAACCGCTGTCTAATTACACTTAGTTAGGGTCCAGTCAACAGGAGGGGATCATGCCTGGTATTAGAAACCTAGCCAACCCGCCCATTGCTAGTGAAGTCATGGACCTTAGGAAAGGATCTACTGTAGATTTTGCTAGGCAGTACAATTCCTTGCTGTGTTCTAAACCTTGCCCTTACACACCCAGATAAGTGTAGCTGCCACCCTTCATCAAAGAAACTTCTCTTTACTGCAAATGGAGATCATCACAGAAAACCATGACCAGACACAGGGCAAGCATCAAGAGATCCTATGGAGCTGGCTCCAGGGGATCTATGGCTTAGGGAACATTGCAGACAAGGAGGCAGAAAGATCATAAGAGTCAGAATACTAGGAAGCTTGCTGTAAACAATCTCTCTGGTCATAAAGACCAGAGTGATCGCAATATCAATGGACGTGCTAATGTGAAAGGAGAAAACAATCATTCCACACTATGCAAAGTACTACCACAGGCAACTAATGACTGCTGAGAAAGCAAAAATTAGCTTCTCCCAAGGATGAGACCTCTAATTGGTTATTCAATACAAGATGATCAGTCCTGAGATTTAGAAGGTCACATTTATATATTTTTGCAATCTTATTCATATATATAATATATATCCATATATATGTAACAATAACAATAAAGAAGAGGCTAACCATTTGAGACTGGGGACGCATAGAAGGAGTTGGAGAATTGGAGTAAAGAGACATGGGAGGGACTGGAAAGATGATAGGAAAGAGAAAGGTGATATAATGATATTCTCCCTCTCTCTCTCTCTCTCTCTCTCTCTCTCTCTCTCTCTCTCTCGTTTTTCAAGACAGGGTTTCTGTCTGTAACCCTGGCTGTCCTGGACTCACTCTGCAGACCAAACTGGCCTCAAACACAAAGATCCGACTGCCTCTGCCTCCCAAGTGCTAGAATTAAAGGTGTGTGCCACAACCCCTAGCAATATAATGATATTTTAATTAAAGAAATATATAAAAGAATTCACCTTTACCCTGGGGACAATGAGGAGCCACTGAAAGATGGAATGGAGTAGGGTAGCCTGATTCCATGTGTTCTAGAAAGATCTCCAGTCAGTGGAGGAGTTAGTTACAAGAGAAGGTTAGAGACTGGGAGCCCTGTCTTCAGCAGGAGACAGTAGTAGCTGGGTATGGAAGAGGCTGGACACTAACAGAAGGACTTGAGAGACCCGAGGGGGCTTGGACAAAAGGCATGGTGCTGTTAACTGGAAAATCAGATGCTTGAAGACTCATCTAGAGGCACAAGGCAAGATACCAGGATGGATTCAGTGTTAGTTCAGGACAGAACCTTACTCCCCTGGTTCTGTGTTCCTCTTTCCACATCTCTGTATCCCCACCCCCACCTCACTGCACTTGTTGGGCAGACTTAAATGGCTCATTCAGATTCCTCTGGATTTCCTCAGCTGACACTCAGAATGTCTCTGGTCAGTCTCCTTAACCCAATGGCCCAGAGCAGGCCAGCCTCACTTCAGCCAGCCTAGAGTGACTCTGGGCATGTGACCAGTGGCATTTACACAGGCTGGGTTCTCCCTCCATGCTGCTGTACTGCCAAGTACCGTTCTTTCTGCCACTTCTGATTCAGAGAGGCAGAGAGACACCTTGCTGCTGCTTATCCACAGCAAGCCTTTTTCTGTGACACTCAGCAACTCAACAGTTGATAGCTGAAGTTGCAAGAGAGGAGAAATATGAAGTAAGCTTTGTCTAGATGATAAACTGACAAACAAGCTGTGCTGTAACAGATCATTCTAGCATGTCCCACACTCAGAGTCCTTCAGATTTTGAGGCAAATTTTAAAATCATGAGTATATTATGACTCAGGAAAGGGGGTGGGAGCTGTGGTTTTCCAGGCTCTAAGCTACAAAAACTACTATCCCTGCTCTTTCTGCTAAGCATACTTCAGTAAGTCCTGCTGGGAAATGATGGCAATTGCTCTATTCCTAGGAATTACCCAAGTTTTGCCTGGGGATGCTACCTCATACACAATAGAAAGTAAGTCTAAATGAGAAAGAACAATTAGCCCAAGTGTGCCAACTTCAGCAGTGCTGATTGGCTGATTGGTTGATTTTAAAAGTTAATTTTTTTTTAATTTCTAACAACAAATTGCAAAAATAAACAAGTCACAAGCTGCTCTCCCCTCTGCCCCAGCAGCTACAGACCTTGTATGTGAAGTGTCTGATACCCTCTACCCTGCCCCAGGTTTCCAGGAAGAGGGCTACATTGGATATACTGGACCCTGGGAATATGATCGTCAACATAAGGAAGCTGCATAACCACCTGAAAAAGTCCACAGCTCCATGCCCTCTGTCAGTCTGTGTGCTAGCCACCAGGACACAAAGGCCGCTAGCCCAACTTACCCTCATCCCCTTTCATCTACTAAGGCAGCTTTGTCACAGCATCCTACAATCTCAAGTTCTTGGATTCAAGTCTCTGTCTCGGGTTAAATGCGCGGATACCTGTTATCCAGTCCCACCCAACACACATAATCTTCCTGAGGCCCAAAATGGCTGGCTGGAAAAAACTATTCTTCAACCTGCTGAACAAGGCCTCCTTTTCCTTTCAGCCGGACGCACTTTCCTTCCATTGTCCTCTGCCCAGCTCAGGGTTTGGAAGCTGCCCTCAGCATCACTCCAGCTTTTGCATTTTACAGAGTTCCTCTGGTAAATTCCATCCCTTCCCCTATCAACTGTCAAACTCCTCAAACAACACCTTCCTAATTGCCCATCTCCTAGCTTCTCACACTGGACCTCACTCTTAGCTCTCTGGGAATTCAGAGACTAGCAAATGGGTATTTCCTTCTGTTCCAGATGCTGACACATCTGCACCCATCTGTACTTCGACTCTGGGTTCCACCCATCTCCTTCTTGGCCCCTCACAGTGCTAGAGACCACCTCTTTCTCTCCTATGTGTTCTCCTACTCCTTCCCAATTGAATCTGTCCCTTGAGCTCGGCTTTCTTTTTAGAGTCTTATTAGAATAACAAGTCAGTGTAAGAATTCTCCCCAACATCCCAGGAGAAGACTAATTACATCAGTGATGACATAGTCTGTAGCTGGTTACCACAACTCAATGTTCAAGTAATTTTGTACATACATCCTTGATAACATTAAAATAAATTTCAATATATCTTTCAAAGTAGAAAAGTTCAAAAATATCTGAAGAGTATAATGAATTCACCTTCACACATGCTGTTTTGTAGTGAGAATTTTGGTCTCATTAAGAAAACACAGAAATATAATAAGAATATATTTTTGGTTTAATCCCAGATGTGGGATATGGGGCTCCTTCATAGCAGGTGACTATGATTTGCCTCATGCTCTGGCAGGGGTGTGGCTTTGCCAGCTGTAGATAGTTTCTGCGAGTGTGTGACATTTGGAATTCTGTAAACTTTCCAGAGGTTGTATAAATTCTAGGGTCCTGAGAGGCAGGGTGGCTGTTGGTGGCTAGTTGGTGGTTGGGTGCTTTTGTTTGCTGTTGATTGTGGTTAGTCAAGTAGTCACGTGGAAAGAAACAACAAGAAGAAATTACATATCCTGACACATAAGCTCAAACTTGCCCCAAGGAACTCAATGCCCCTAATCAGCAGGAAGTAGTTTAATGATAACTTTGCCCCCTCTCCCTTCTATCCTTTTTTACTCTCCTAACTTTAGTGTTAGGGGCTTAATAAGGATGGAGAAGGGTGGAAGACAGAAAAAGAAACTCACAAAGTAGTAGAACACCAGCTACACTGTATGGCAAAACTTTTCCTAGAGAAACACAACACACACATCTGTTCACCCTAGATAGGGAATCTACAACAAACCAAAGTATGAATACCGTCAAAGTCCAACTTTATTGGTGAACCAGTGAGTTATAAGTGCATGTGTGTGGGGAGGGTGGACATTGGATTCCCACTGGAGCTGGAGTTCTAGGCAGTTGCAAGAGCAGTATAGGGCTTTCAACTGCTGGGCCATCTCTCCAGCCTCTCCCTCACAAGATGCCTTGTTTTTCCTGTTCCTGTGTGTGAAGCTTTGATATCCTCCAACTCAAGTACAAATCCAAGTCCATAGGCTGTGATACATCAGAAATTTAGAGAAGTTGGCTTTTCCACTTAAATTAGAATGTTCAGTCGTTTATCTCTCTCCACAGCAATTTGAGAGTTTATTTTGTGTTTAGAAATTTGTATTGCAGATAATCAAATAACAACAGAAAGTATTTGCACAGGAGCTTTCTGGGGGAAAGGAAGTTCCCAGCTTTCAACTCTTCTCTGTGCCCACAAGTCTAGTCTGCACTTGGAACACAATAAATGCTGGCAAAAGAGCTTGCACATTACTGCAAGCCCTAACTCCTCCAAACAGCCGAGAGCATAGGCCCCAGCTAGCCTCCAGGGCGGTTCACCAGAACAGTCATCTTGTCCCAGTTCTCTCCACTGTAACCTCTTCCCTGGAGTCAACAGGCAGCCAGCCCGTGAGTAAGCATAGTGAAAATGAGGAGAGTTGCTCAGCTGATGGGCAGCTGACTTCGGAGAATGAGGCAGCTCAGATCAGGTGAGCAGAGAGCCACAGACATGTGAGTTCAGTAAGTTCTTGTTCACTTATTCTCGTTTGCTCATTTAAGGTATTGGTACTCCAATGGGTAACAATCGCTGTCTACATTCCTGATAATTAAAGGATGATGTAGTATTATTATATGGCCTCTAAGAATGCTAATGTAGATGCACAATGGCTGGAGTTGTTCACAGTAGCCTGACAAATAGCTGAGGTGATAGGAAGCAGGTTGCAGCACGATGTATGTAATGTGGTCCTGTGCTCATGAAACATACACGTATGTGTGTGTGTGTGTGTGTGTGTGTGTGTGTGTGTGTGTGTGTGTGTGAATGCATCGGGTCTGATAGACAAGATGCTGACAATAGTTATGTTTAGGTGGTAGTTTGGAGTAGTTTCCATTTTTATTTGTTTTTGCCACTAATCTATACAGACATATGCCATGCGTATAATTTTTCAAAGGAGGGGAAATCCTTCCCAAAGAACATACCTTGTCTGATGACTCTTTTTTATCAAAAACAGTTCTGGGGGCTGGTGAGATGGCTCAGTAGCAAAGAGCACTTGCTGTTCTAGCAGAAGACCCTGGTTGGGTTCCCAGCACCCATCTTTAGCATCTCATCCGTTACTCTAGCTTCAGGAGATTCAATGCCCCCTTCTAGTTCTTGGGTACCCTTGTATGAACACTTACATATATGAAGACATACACATAAATAAAATACCTCCACCCTGGGTTTTTTTTTTTTTGTTTGTTTTGTTTTGTTTTGTTTTTTGTAAGAACAGTCTTGAATGCCTTTCTACTACTTCCTGCTGAGTGTCATCAACAGGCGTTTTTGAAGCATCCTGTACAGGAGTGATGATACCATCATCTCTTACAAGCTTCACTAGGGACTTTAGGTAGCACAACACACTGGTGGCCTTGTAAAGAGAAGCCCTCAGTGAAGAGGTGGCTTTGCATTATCCTTAGAGGTTAGATGAGCCCTATCTTCCCAGCCTTGTTCACAGGGCCTCAAGGGTTGAGGAACCCGGCTTCCAGTCTATGGGGCAAAGCTAAGTACAACAGTCTTATTGTCCTATCAACTGAGTTTAGGGAGGACCTATGGGCAAACAAAGGAACTTTTCTAATAGTGTACTAACAGTTTTTAAACTTCATATATCCAGAATAAGTAATGAAATGCCCCAGGGCAGGTCACGTCGAAGGATATCCTTCGACGGCTTCCTTCCTTCCTTCCTTCCTTCCTTCCTTCCTTCCTTCCTTCCTTCCTTCCTTCCTCCCTTCCTTCCTTCCTTCCTTCCTTCCTTCCTCCTTCTATTCTCTTTCCCCTTTTCTTTATCTCTCTGTATCCTTAGGCAACACAATCTTCATTATAATAAATCCTAGTTGAAATCAAAGAGATCTTTCCCTGTGTTCTCCTTGCTTGAGTCTCAGCTTGTAAGTACGTCCCACATTCATGTTTTTTTTTTTAAGATTATCTGTATTGTTTTTAATGATATGTGGTTGTATATGTCTGCTTGTGGATAAATGCACATGAATTCAGGTGTCCACAGAAGCCATAGGCATTGAATTCCCTGGATCTGGAGTTATAAACATTTGTGAGCCCCCTGGAGAAGGTGCTGGGAGTTAAACCTGGGTCCTCTGGAAGAGGCCCAAGGCACTTAACTGCTGAGTTGTCTCTCCAGGCTGTGTTCAGAGTTTACTTTCCCATTACTGCTGCTGATCACATACAGTTACTTTTCAGATTTTTCCTTTGTCATATAAATAAAGTTTTATGCTTTAACGAAGTTTTCTTCAAATATTTTGCAGTTTTTTTTTTCAAATATAAGGGTGTGTTGAACTTCTTCAATCTGGAGCATATATTTCTAATTCAGTTTGGAAAACTTTGGGTCATTCTGACCTTAAGCAACTTTCCCTCCTCCTCCTCCTCCTCACAGACTCAAATGATATATGTATATTTTGAGACAGTCTCAGCGAACTTTCATCATCTATGTTCATTTTTGTTCATGTGCTTCATTTGGGATCATTTCTTTTTATTTATGCTTGAAGTTATTTTTATTAGCCATTTTGACTAACGCACAAAATATATTTCACTACAACATTTTCATATATATTTCATATATATCTGTATGTATAAATATATATATATTCCATCACCTGTCTTTAAAAATCTTCATGCCCTTTCCTACTCATATACACCAATATTTAAATATAGACTTTACATATGAGAGGAAAAGATGACATTTGTCCTTCTATATCTGGCTTAACTCATGTAATATGATAATATTAAGTTTCATTCATTTTTCTGCATCTCACAATTTCATTCTTTTTGCAGCTTTACTAAAAATGCATTGTTCATACTGTAGCTTAACTGTTCATCTGTTGACAGCCATCTAGGCATGTTCTATATCTTCTACTATTGTACACAGTGCAATGGAATGTGTGGCAAAATCCTCTTTGGGACTCTACTTTTATTAATTTGGGCCCTCTTTCAGTTTTTTTTTTAACATTGGTTACAGGTTTGTCAATATTACTTTTTTCCCCCAAAGAACCAACCTTTAAATTGATTTTCTATGTCGTTCCTTTAGTCATTTTATTTATTTCTGTCCTAGTTTTTATTAATGTGTTGCCATCTACTACTTTTGAGATTACCTTATTGTTTTTCTGAAACTTTCAGGTGTACTATTATGTTATTTATTTGAGTTCTGCCTGGTTTATTAACACAAGCACTAACAGCTATAAACTTTCCTTTTAGAACTATTTTGGTTATATTCCAAAAATTCTGACAAGTTGTGATTTTATTTTCATTTAATTCTAGGGATTTTAAGTTTTCTCTCTTATTTATTCCATGACTCACTGGTCATTTAACAGTATATTATCCAGTCTTCAAGAATTTGTGTAGTTTCTATAGTTTCTCTTGTTACTGATTTCTACTTTTTATTACACTATTGTCTGTTAAGATGCAAGAAAGTACTTCAACTCTTTTGAATTTTTAAGACTTGTTTAACCTGGAATGTGATCTATTTTAGAGAAGGTCCAATAGGCTGCTGAGAAGAATGTGTTTTCTGTTTTTGTTAAATGAAATATTCTGTATATATCTGCTTAGTCCTTTTGATCTGTGGTGTAGTTTAATTCTACAGTTTGAATACATATGTACACATGGGAGAAGAATATCAAAGTCACTTGCTATTATTGTACCAGGACTTAACTCACCTTTTATACCCATTATTGATTGTGTGTGTGTGTGTGTGTGTGTGTGTGTGTGTGTGTGTGTGTGAGAGAGAGAGAGAGAGAGAGAGAGAGAGAGAGAGAGAGAGAGAGAAATTGAGAACCCTAATATTTGGCACATACTAATAATTGCTTTATCTTCTTCATAGATTATTACCTTTATTAACATGTAGTCATTTTCTTTGCCTCTTTTGACTAATTTTGGCTTGAAATCTACTTATCAAATACTCAACAGGTATGACAGCTAGTGTTGCCGGGACCCATGCCCAGGACTCTTGTGGGTGGGGATGAGCTGGCACAGAGTCAATGACCCAGACTCCAGGGTATGGTAAGTGGCAAAAGCAGACCTATTTATTTCAGGAAGAGAATGCCCCCTTTATAACCTCTGCCCAGAGTCCCATTGGCTCCCCGAACTGCAGGCTGCTGCTGCGGTGCCTCCTCATTGGCTCCTGTATGACCCATTGTGGTGTCATCAGTCTCCAAGCAGGTCTGGGAAGGTCTCAGGCAGGGCATGTTCAGGAACCACTTGGCAGGTATCAGGCCATCTTCATGCAGAAGCTCAGCCACACATGTGCTCTTTAGCACCAGGCCTTCTTCCTGTTCAATGGTAGGCTTTGTTCCTCTTGCAAGCTCCCTTTAAAGCTTCAATTTGCTTGATGAATACTGATTTCCATCCTTTGAGTCTTGTTCTATAGGTGCCTTTGCCAGGGAAGCATACTTCTTGGAGACAACAAGAAGTTGGATCTGGTTTTTTTATTATAATCATCTAGTGTGTGTCTTTTTATTGGAGAACTGAAGCTTTCTACATTTAAAGTTTTTGTTTGTTTCTTTGGTTGGTTTTTGGTTGTGTTTTGTTTTGCATGTCTTCTTGGCCATCTCACTCTCCACAACCGTTTCCCAATGCTGCTGTTTCTCATTAGGTGGATGTAGCAGGTTAAATTTAGGCTCTCTGACTTTGTGACTGTTTTCCTGTTCTACAGACCTCAGTGTAGCTCAATTTTAAACAAAGATTCCCTCTCAAGAAGGTGCCACAGTCCTCTGAACCGGAGACTCTTTTCCACTGTGGACCCATCCTAGTGGAAAAGCATCTATCTTATCAAGACCTGAAACTGGACTCATGGCATAGAGAGCTGTGGGCTTGTCCTGTAGACCTTCCTCTCTCTTTACTGGGATACCTGGTTTACCCTTTGGAAGAGGCATGTCTTCCTCCTGACTATGGGGACTCAGGTTGGAGTTTTGTGCATCTTGGTATTCTTCTTTTCAGTGCATCACACTTTTGATTTTCTGCACTTTGTAGCTTTCTTATCCTTTTGTACATTTCTTCGTATCTTTGAAATAAAGCCCTTTCTTTCTATCTTTCTTTCTTTCTTTCTTTCTTTCTTTCTTTCTTTCTTTCTTCCTCTTCCTCTTCCTCTTCCTCTTCCTCCTCTTCTGTTTTGCTTCTTTGAGACAAGGTCTCTCTACATAGCCCTGGTTGTCCTGGAACTACATCTGTCCACCAAACTGGCCTAGAAGTCACAGAGATTCACCTGCTCTACTTCCTGAGTGCTGGAATGAAAGGTTGTGGCATCACCCCAGCACTGTAAAGCCTATTTTTTCTTATCATGTTAAATGCACTGGATCTCATGGAGGCAGCTGCTAGTCTGCCATTTTACCCAGAAATCTTTGGGATAGTTTCTATTGCTGTACTTTCAAGTTCAAATAGTTTCTTCTACAATATTGAATCTTCTAGTCTTATATGGAATGTTTTTCATCTTATAAGTTTCAGTTTTGATCATTATATTTTCAACTTGTATATTTTTGTTACTTCATCTTTTTGAATTTTCAAAATCTATTGACTACAATGACAATAGCCATTTAAATGTTTTATCTATCCATTCTAACATTTGGGTCAGCTTTTATTAGTAGTTTCTCATTATCATTATGTTATACATTGTTTTGTCTTTTAAAGAATTTATTATTATTGTTTGTTTGTTTGAAAGGTTGGGTTTTTTGTTTTTATTTATTTTTTTTTATTTTTATTTTTTTGAGACAGGGTCTCACCATGTAGTCCAGGCTAGATTCTAACTCCTGGTCCTATTGCCTCAGCCTGTCAAATGCTGAGATTACAAGTATTCACAATCAGTCCTGGCTCCCTGCTGTGTCTTTGACTGTATGTTAGGAACTGTGAATTTTGCAGTGGTGTTCAATCTCTAGGTCAATCTTCGGGATCAAGCAACTCTTTCACAGGGGTCTCCTACAACCATTGGAAAATACAGATATTTATATTAAAACTCATAAAAGTAGCAACATTATAGTTATGAAATAGCAACAAAAATAATTTTATGGTTGGGAGTCACCTCAACATGAGGAACTGTATTAAAGGGTTGCAGTGTAAGGAAGATTGAGAACCACTGGGGTCATATTGTCGTTTCTTCCCTGCCCTCCCCTCAGTTACCCCCACCCCCCAGACACTTTGTGTGTTTTCTATGTTATTCCTATAAATTTTCTGGAACATTTTCTCTTGGAGGAAGTCAATTACTTGGAACTGTTGCATCTTTCACATTTTGCCTTTATATTTTGGTAGTCATTTTAGAGAACAGTGGTGAGTCTAAGGCTGATTATGGCTCACCTCTGATGCAAGACTTTACTGAACTCTCTGCCCAGTGCCCAATTAATTATGTGTTTTTCCAGGCTGGCTGGTGGGAATCAGTCCTGGGTCTAGTACTCATTGTTTCTCCAAATCTCACAGATGGTCCATTGGTCCGCCTTGAGTACATGCATTGACTAGTGCCTTTCAATACCCAATGGGGACTCACTGCAGGTCGTAGGAGTTATCTTCTATAGCTTTCTCCTTGTGAGTGTGCTTCTTTCTCAATATTGTTGGAGCATCATTTTCAGCCTTCTGGCCAAGCATTTTTCACAGACTAAATTGTGCAGCAGGAAATAAGGATTGCCCATTCTGTCTCTGCAGAATGAGGACATCGACTTACCTGCATTTAAGTTCTGGTCCATCTTTGGACTGTATATAGTCTGTTGAGAGAGCAGGGGCATTTTTGCACAATAGGAATTATCTCCTGATGGGCAATTTCTTTTTGAGGAATTATCTCCTGAGGGGAGATTTCTTTTTGTTGCTCATTTTCTTCTTCCAAGTCAAATGGAAACTGTCAGGAACTGACTGTCTTAAGTCAAACAATTCTCTTTTTTTCCTTTATTTTTTATTTCTTCAAGTTACATCTCAATCGCAGTCCCCTCCCTATTCCCCCTCCAGTCCCACCCTCCCACCCTAAGCCCCCCATTCTCTTCCCTTTTTTTTTCTTTTAAGTTTAAGGTATATCTTATTTCCCCCTACAGTTTCCCCTTTCAGTCCAACAAATGGCTCTTTCTCTTATAATAATAAATACAATACAATACAACAGAGGTAATTAGGCCACAGTTATGAGGGTTATATGGCTTAATGTACATTCCCAATGACCAGTCCATATGTATTTGGTACATGACTTTAACATTCTACTATCTAACCATCTTCATGAGTTTAAAGTTCTATATCTGACTCAACATTCATACTAACTTGCAACACAATTTTAAAAGTATCTTCTTAGATCTATAACACCCTCTTGATTCCTAAACAACTCAAAATTTAATTATGAGACTCTAGCTATCTGTTCTTCAATCACCTCAGAGACCTGAGAGGGATAAATATATCTGATTATATAGGAAGTGCAGGGTCTGCAGCTTCCCAAACTAAGAAATGACATACCAGTGGCTGCCTGGACAGTTCCCATTTTCTCTCCATACATTACAGCATAGCTCTTCAGTCATTTGGCCCCGCTTCTCTGACAGACATTGATTGTAGAACAGGGGTTATGAAGGATTTACCTACCCTGTCTTGGCAGAGCTAGGCTGTCAACTTACTTGCTTTCAGGTTTTGTCCTTTTTGGACAGCATTCTGTCTACAGTTGGAGCAAGGGGCTTTTCCTACCAAGAAATAGGCTTGCGACTAATTCAATCATCTCTCAAACAATTCTTAAAATAATAAAAAAATCTTTAAATGCCATTTTCTGTATGCCTCTGAGGGTTTTGAAGACATCTATCATTTTATTTATAAATCTATCTATCATCTATCTTCTATCTATCTATGAACAAACAAACTGTATATTTTAACCATTTACTATCTGTTTAACCTATTAAGTCTATTTTGTGATAAATTAACACTAGTATTTGACATGACCAGAAGCTCAACTGGCCAGTCAACTTGTATTATCCAGACTCCTAAATAGATTGCAATAGCAACCCATAAAAGGATCAGAAGTAAACCTGTACTTTTAAATGATTTGTATAGGCACAATACCTTATAAGAGTTGAAATATACATAATATGTGTCTAAATATAAAATTCTATACCAATGAATCAAAATTTAACCTTATTTTTGTATTAATATACAAAATTCTATACCAATGTATTGAAAGATAACCGTCTTTAAAGAATAACAATAGTTTTGAGTTTCAGAACAGATTCAATAATCTATCCTTATATCTTATCATTTCTATATTATATACATATATTCCCCCTCTTTTTCTCTTCAAGTCTTTCCCCCTTATATAAGAGAGAAAGAAGGATAGAGAAAAGAAAGAAAAATAGAAAAGTCCTTGAATCTAATCTCCTATATCTTGCTTAACAAGACCATATAACAATTTGTAACCATTCCCGCTAAACAACATTTATAACACATCAAATGACCAAAGAATCATCCACCCCACTTTCTGGGAATGGGACGTCGCTCTCTTAAAACTGCTTCCTGCTGAACTGGGACGCAGAAAACCTGTTTGGGGGCCCAAAAATGGAAAAATGGTTAAGAAAGTTAATTGCAACATTTGTTCTCCAGTTTCTATGTGCTCAGCAATTTGAATGTCCTGAGCAGTTTGTAGTCTGGACTTTGGGTAGGAAAGTTCAGGGCTTTATTGATGTCTTGTCTGGAACAGTCTTTGAGGCTGGGCCATCTCAGCAAGCTGTTTGAAGTTGATCTGGAAGCAGATTTTGGAGGAAACAGCTATTGAGGCAGTCTATGAGGCTGGATCATCTAGGTTACTTGTCTTCTTTGGACTCTGGTATAGTTGTTCTGAAAATATATAATTTCTCACTAGTAACATATAGTTCTGCAATTACGAAAACGCCTTGGATGTGCAGGATGCACAAATCAATTAGGGAATATTTTCTATTCTTTGAACAAAAGAAAGACATTTGCAAGTCTCCATTCATGTCATATAAAAACATGGCAGGTAATAGTATTACATATACCTGCTATATATAATCTATTTTAAATTGAAAATACAGCATAAAACTGAATGGATTTTAAATATTCTCCTCTACAGTTGACATAAATTTATTAATTGATTAAAACAGGTTTATTCTGTGTTGTTCTGGCTTTTTGTAGATTAGGTTGACCTCAAACTCAAAAAGAACCAATCTGTCTCTGTCTTTGTCTCCCATATCTTAAGAACAAAGGTATGCATTTACGTATTTTTTCTTTCCTTTTCTCCTTTCTTTGGAGATTTAATTTCTATGTGGATATAGCTATCCTTATTGAGACATGGTTTCTCTTTGTAGCTTGGGCTGTCTTGATTTGCTCTGTAGAGTTCTGTAGATTAGATTGGCCTTGAACATACAAGGAACCTGATTTTTTTCCTTGTCTCCCAAGTTTTGAAATCAAGGTATGAATTTAAATAATTGAATTACCCTTATTAAACAATAGCATTAATTAAACCATTTTGTATTAGTTTGAGTTCCAATTTTCCATGGAAGCTGCATTCTTAAGTAGATTGGTGTAAAATACCATGATATGCTAACTTATGTTAGCTTTTCTTAACTGTTGGCTGTGGGAGGCATGCAATTTGCATGTTCTTCCCAAGCCTAACTCTGGGTTCTTACATTGAGTAACAGAATATATCTCTTTCTCTCTCCTCCTCCCCCCCCCCCCCCAGACAGGATTTCTTTGTGTATCCTTGTCCTGGACTCACTTTGTAGACCAGGCTGACCTTAGTGAAGGTCAGGGATCCACCTGTCCCAAGTGCTGGGATTAAAGGTGTGTGCCATCACGCCCAGCAATTAACATCTCTTTTAGGGGCAAAATGCCTCTTGAAACCAGTTCTCCAGTGGGAGCCCCACACCTAAGGAGACTGGCTTGTGACCTTTTCCTCGTTACATAAATTTAAGATTATGTGCATTTATCCATTAGATCAGTAAGGACATTATTAAATTTAACATCAAGGAAAAAATGTGTCATTTTTGAATTCTAGACTGTCTTTAGTAAGCAGTCTTATCTTATCAGCAGGGTTCCCGCTCTGCCTTCATTGTTTAGACCAGGCTGGTCTAGAATCCAGAGATCTGCCTGTTTCTTCCTCTAGTGTGATGGGATTAAGGGATTAAGGGTGTGTGCCAGTACCAACCTGTTCAAATATTTCACGTAAATCCCAGATTGTGTATCTCTGTAACCCAGAGAGTAACCTTGAACTGTAATGACAATTGGAAATCTGCCCAAAACCTTCAAAAATCTCTTAAGTTTTAGCAATGCCAAACCAGAAAAATATTCTTTCTACCTCCCAATATAGGAAAATCAAAGATATCTAAACAAAAATCAAGCAAAGAAACAACACTCCAAAAGCCTTGGCATGACTAACCATGCCATCCCATGCTGCAATTAAAGCTCTGTTCATTATTCCTTGGAATCTAGTTGCAACTGTATTTCACTGGTGGACCCTTCCCAGAAAGCTCTGAGAAGCACCTCATAGCCAGGGAGCTCTTAGCTCCAGCTGCCATCAATTTTGCCTTATTTATCAGGAAAGGCCTCGTTCCTTCCTCCAGTATCATTGTTGCAATGTAGCATTCCATCTGTAAATTCCTTCCTTTAAGACTATCCTAGTCTGAACTTTCTCAAAAAAGATACACAGAACCACAGTTGTCAGGGTAAAAATTATTTGCATGCTATGAGAAACAAACTCAATTGGAATCCAAAAGTATTGAGGCATTATGAATTCCTCCATTTTTAATATAGGCTGTTAATTCTACTCTCAAGTTCTGTTTAGAAGGCTTCCAGCTTTTTAGTACATATGGAGAGCTAAGCTTTCCACCTTTGCTGCACAGCAACAGCTTTTGTTAAGTTAGCTACACTTTTGAAATGCATTTGAGTTCAGTTCCCTGCTGTTTGGCTAGGAAACCAGCTTTCACCTGGGCCTCTCAAGCTGTAAGCATGGATTCTAATTGCCAAACGCTGGGCGCCATTTGTAAAAAAATATATGGCTAATTAAAGTGGGTATACATTAGCATCTTAGTATGCTCTCAGATGTATCTGGGGCTAGGCATTGCGCATAGGCATGCAATAGTGAACCAAAAGAATATGGTCCCCAGACTCATGGCAAGCTTTCATGTTGTGATTAACTTCAATGAGAAGGCAGTAAATGAGTTAGCTTTTGTATTTATACGCATGTACAAGGATTATATAGGATCATTCCTCTTAGGGAATTCAGACTTGGGAGAAACTGAAATAAGTTTGTTACTACAAATCAGACTGTGAAAAAGTTATATGTGCGATGCAAAGACTCTGGGCATTTTGCATTAGAAGTGATGGATTCTGATCTGAGATTTAAGGGAAAACATCATGAGATAAATGACACCTGAGTTGAGTTCTGACAACTTTCTATGACTTTGAATGGTGGAGAGGCAGGAGTAGAGATGAAGAAATAACTTTTAAACACATAAGCAGTTAATTACAAATCCTGTGGCATCTACAGCCCTATGCTTCTCTCTTCCTGACAGAACCCTCAAGGTGTGCTTCTAAGATTCTGTATATTCTTCCAGCCCAGTAGAATCAATTTTGATCAGTCTAATCAATCATAGGATTTCCATACTATTCTGGCCAATGAGATGTGAAAGGAGGCTTGATGGGGAAGCTTTTTTTCTTTCTATTGGAGGAAAACCAAAAAGCTTTAAAACCTGCTTCCTTGATGATGTCCTTGATCCATTTACTTGATTCAGTCAGTCTGAAGTTGATTTAACTCAAGACTTTTTGAATTCTGAAAATATGGCTCAATGGGTAAAACGCTTGCTCAACAAGTTGGGGGACCTGAGTTTGAAGACCATGTAAAACTTGATCCTACTGATACAGGAGAATATCTGGAAACTCACAGGCCAGACTATGCCACATCTAACCACAGACAGGATGTGGAACAAAGGTGCCCACGCAAAACCACACAAAGACTTTTTAAAAACAGATCTTGCTTCAGGTTTACTTGTAAAAACAGCTTTGGACACTGGCCATCTACAAATGGTGTGTAGATAGGGATGTCACGCCAGCCCATCTGTCTTCACATTGGCAGAAGTCTTTTCTATGGGGCCTTCTTCACAGGGGCCTGTGCACCTTTGGAAGTCTGAGCTGGAGCTGAAGCCTGGGCTTTGGTTGGCAGAGTATACAACCCTTTGCCATGCGGGTTTGAATCCACTTCCCAAACTTGGGGTGAACGACAAAAACAAGACAGCTGAGTTTATAGCTGGGGCCCTTTGGCATCTTGGGCTTAATGGATTTAGGCTTCACAAGGGCCCTACTAATGCCCTCTGCACGCGCACTCATTGACTTGTCATTGTTTGCCTGCATCTTCTTCAGGCCTTTCTTGTGCTTCTTGGCAAAAGGCATGTTCCTTGGGAACTTGGGGTGAACCCCCTTGAGAGACTTGTATCTTTGTGACTGGGGTTTCTTAAGGCCATTTTTGTGCCATTTGCCGGACTGGTTGTGTGTGATGTGGTTCTTGAACTTGGCCATGTCTGCACAGGAACTGGTGGCAACTGGAAGAGAAAGCTAAAAGACTTTTTGATACATGAATAATAATGTTTCCAGTGTTTGAAGATGGTGTAACTTGCAGCAGATAAGCATACTCTAACCTGTCGATTCACCTATTTGAAACTGTTTTTTACTTGCATTGGTTCAACCCTCGGCTACATGCCCCTTCCTGTTTTGAGATCCTTCACCTCATTAAGGATGGAGGTTAACTTAGGAGGTGAAAATGTGCTTCACTGGTCTCCGAATATAAGCACAGTGGAAAAGCAAGCTTTTAAAAGTGAAAGAGCACAGGCGCTTAGTGAAGGACCTTGGCTACTTTGTGTTGTCACCTTTTCTGTTGACGTGGTTGAGGGGACTCCTTAATTCTCCAGGGAAGACGGAAAAAATGCATGGAGAGAGCGTAGGCAATCTGTGGGGGAAATGACACAAATGCTTCTGAATTCACAGCACTGTGGGTAACTCCCACAGGAAACAAGCCTACCTCTGAAACAATCTGTGGGAAGCCACCAGTGTGTGGCAGGAAACCCAACTGGAACAAGGGGGAAGATGTGCCACCTTCATTCTTGACGTTCTGGTTCAACACCAGTGAGCCCAGCCCAGCCATGGCAAACTGATGAATGAGCATCCTGTCACCAGTCCCAGTCCCTCTCCTGTCCCCTTTCCAATCTCCTCTTCCCTCCTCCCCAACTCAATTAGTATCCTGTTTGCCTCATGAACACAAGGCACTTACCTCAAGACATTGGTGTTTGAGTAGTTTATTAGTCAGGATTCCTTCAGGGAATCAAAACAATAAAATAAATAAGTATTGTTATTGTAAAAGAGGATTTATTAGATTGGCTTACAGGATAGGAGCTGGCTGGTCCATCAGTGCCCGGCTGTGTTCTGAAGAGGCTGAGGACCTGATTAGCTCAGCCCTAAGCTAGTGCTGAAGGGTCAGACAATGCCTGGAGAGTCACTGATCTTTGGTCTACCTTGGAAACCTGAAGAAGCTGTGACAGCGGTGGCCACATTCACCAGCACGAAGTGAAGGTAGCAAGCAGCACTGGTTTCCCTTCGGCTCTCTTTGCATCTGGGAGCTGCCCACCTGGGGGAATCTTTCCTGCTAATACTTCTAGGAGATGATCCACAGCTATGCCCAATTTGATTCCAGCCCAGTTGACAATCAAGGGAGTATTTCATACCTAAAGTAAGATGTTTCTATTGCTAAAAGTCCACACCTCTACACCAACACTTGAGACATTCCTACTTTCAAACACAACACTTCTTATCCCCATGGAAAATCAACGGAGAAACAGTGGATTCATCAAATACTGGATCCCCTCCCCCCAACCCCATCTCACTGGCAACTGGAAGGGGTTGTACAAGGTCACATAAGCCTTACTTCCAACTTCACTGTCCTCTGCCAGCTACATAGGTCCTCTCACATACCCACGTCCCCCTTCCTGGGTTACCCTACTTATCTTTACCTTCAGTTTCTGTAAGTGGTTCACTTCAGGAAGCCTTCCCTAATTGATCTACTATGTTAAATATACTCTGTAGAACATGGCTGTCTTGTTCTTCATTAATACCCTCAATGCTTAGGTATAGCAGGCCCACCATCTTGATAACTGTAAATGGTCTTTACAGAAAGGTACTTGCATCTGTGTTATAATGTTCTTACTTCTTTTAAGGACAAGAAGCACAACCCATTGACCTTTTCTCCAGAATGTTAGGAAGGTGAACAGATGGTACTACGCCTTTTTGGGGTGGGGTGGGGGAGGGTTCTCTCTTCAACCACAGTTTCCTGGGACTCTTTCGAAGATCCGCTCACCCTCTGACACTAATGGAATCCCATCGCCAAGAACCCTATGTGCATTTTTGTGAAAAGAACAGTAGTAGTCACAGACTGGCACCCTCAGTATGGCTGCCACTAACCACAGTGGCTATTTACATTTAAACTCAGCTACTGAGTTTGGACCGGCTCCCTGTCAAGTGTGCACTAGCTACTGCATATAGAACAGCTCATGTAGAAAACGTTTCCATCACTGCAGAGAGTTACATTACGCAGACCATCTCTGATTGGTATCATTATTTTAGATTTAATATGCTGATAGGACTTGAGCCTCGTACTGAGTTTGTAAAATGCCTTGGCAACATTCAGAAACGAAAGCGTTATAATCTGATATCCCTGTTTCTTTTGGGAAGCTGTTCTACCTCTCCCACCATAGAAGATAGAAAAGATTTCTCCTTTCTCAAGGGTCCCCTCCCACAGTTCTCGAGGCTCTTCTCCTGGATGTTGAGTTTGCCTCCTCCCTAACCTAGGTGACCACGCCCATTTCTGGCCTCTTTCCAGACTCTTGTGCACGTAACCACATTGCAAATTGTGTTAACTGGAGTTGAAACGGGTTTAAGTGCTCATCTCGGGTCAGGCCTGGGGCTGAGGTTCGGGCTCTCAGCTGGAACCCAAGGGGTAGCGCTGCTTCTCTAAGCTGGAAGACGAGATATCACCCGGAACATCTGTTGCTTATTCACAAAGAACTTCTTTCCGGTCTTGGAGCGAACCCTCCAGTCCGCAGCCCCCATCGTCTGGGCCCGCCCCTCGCAACGAGATCGCGGGGAAGGGCTGAGGCGAAATCCGAGCCCAGCGCCCACCACCCTGGCTGGCGACGTGGCTCCGAGGCCCCGGCCTCCCTTGGCGGCGCCGTGGCCAATGGGCGCGTGAGTGGGGCGGCCCGAGCCTCCCCCGCGTTAGCCAGGCGCGCCCCTCGCTGGGGAGGGGACAGCGGCTGCGGCGCCGCGAGCCCCTACTGCCCTGTTGTCTCCCTCTGCTCGCGACTATGGCGCGCGGTGGCCGCCTGGGACTCGCCGTGGGGCTGCTGCTGGCACTGGCGCTGGCGCTGCGGGCCAAGCCCACGGTGCGCAAGGAGCGCGTGGTGCGGCCCGACTCGGAGCTGGGCGAGCGGCCGCCCGAGGACAACCAGAGCTTCCAGTACGATCACGAGGCCTTCCTGGGCAAGGAGGACTCCAAGACCTTCGATCAGCTAAGCCCGGACGAGAGCAAGGAGAGGCTGGGGTGAGGCAGCGGCCCTGGCCGCGCGGGGAACCACGCAGGGGCCCACGGCAACCCCAGAGGGAGCCACGCGGGACCTCGACCGCAAAGCGAAAGCGAAATCGCACCAGTTGGTCACAGCGCCAAGGTCGGAGCGAGGCTCCAGCTGCACAAAGTTGCCGGCGGTCGCTCCCACCCAGCGTGGGGGTCCCCGCCACGCCCGGGTCAGGATAGCTTCCCACGGGGGAGGCGAGAACGTGGCAGCGGCCGCAGGAGCAAGGAGCTAGAGGGCCCGCCCCCCATCTAGGTTTCATCAGAAGAGACTGGAGGGAGCCAGCCAGAGTTTGTTGGCTGTGGCCTTTTAGTACCCGAGTTCTTTCCCACAGAGAGAGGCACTTGAGACTTACTCAAAAGCATCTTAAGATCAAACAAATTGGGAAGAGATGAATGAACTGGGCAGGCGACAGCGAGGCTTACTCCTGGCCTGTCTCTGGGTCAGGACGGATGTTCTTGTCATCTGACCAGTCATCCCAGAAATCTTATGTAGAGATATAGAAATCAGGTTTTTAAAGGGGATTGTTGGGGCTAGTACATAGATGGGGAGGTGCAGAGCCCTTGGGCTCTGCTTTCAGCATTATGGGTGAGGCGCTCAGTATTTTGGCAACTTATTTTGTGGGTTGGGCAAAAAAACCAGAGTGGTCGTGGTGGTGCATTGTGAGCTTAGCTTGGAATCGGGAAACAAACCTGGGCAACAATCTCAGTACCCCCTCCCCTGGTCCCCATGAGACACTTGGCCATTGTGAAGTTATTGGAAAACCTTTCAGAGGGACTAGTAGCTAGTGAAGACCAGGTGAGGGCAGGGCTGGGGATGAATACAGCCTGTGAGCAACCAGAGCTTCCAGAACCTGACTCCTGGGGGTGGAGGGTCTTCGTGTTCTGTTACAGTTGAAAAGAACACAGCCATCTCTGTGCGAGGAGAGGCCAGAGTATTCAGTGGGACAGGATAAATGATACCTATTAATAGTGTAGGTGCAACATCTGCCTGTTGTGATAAAAAGACCTTTGGACTTCAAAGTCACCTCCAAACATTACCTTTCATTTGGCAGGGAAGTACTTTTTCTTCTTTTTTGGGACTTAACAATAGGGGCCATTGATAAATTCACTCCATTGTACTGCTTTGAGACCTGGACTGGTTTACTCTGGGCCCCTGATTACACCCCTTCTGCCTTGTCTTGGGAAGGAGGAGGGGGAAGAGAGTTAGGAACCGGAAACACTAAGTCTGGGTCCTCTGGCGTCATTTAATTCTTTCACTGGGTATTAGCTTAAATGGCATATAGGAATGTTAATGGAGTTCTCTGGGTTTGATCCTTGTACAAAGACCTTGATTTTGTTCATTTATTCATTTAGCAAGCATTGCTGTGGCTACTGTGTTTGGACAGTGTTTGACATCTGGCAGATAAAAAGATGAACCCTCATGTTCTAGGTCTCGGGGTGCTGGCCATCCAATGTGGAGGACAGGCAGATACTTTCAAAATTGCTATGATGGTGACATCATCCATGTGTTTATCAGGAGCCCCTGGGGCTTCAGGTTGGAGAGAGGTCCCTGGGTCTTGGAGGTGGTACCTCATCAGAGCTTATGAGGTGATTTGAAGGTTGCTGAGTACATAACAACAGAAGGTGTTCTGGAAGCGAGGGGCCTGCCTGTTTATCAGGGTTTTGAACTCTTTTGTGGGGCAGGAAGGGTGCTGGGCTCCCCAAGAGGCAGTCTTCTCTTGGGAAGTAGGAGTGAAATTAAAGGACAGAGGAAAGGACCTCAAGGAGGTAGAGATGGGGGTGTGGGGGTGCATGTGTGCTGGGCCAGACATCCTAATCCCCAAACCTTGTTGGGAAAGCCAGCCTGGCAGTAGAATGGCGAGTGTAACCACTGGGTATTAGGACAAGAAAGACGCAGACACACGTGGCAGCACTTGCCCTTCACCCAGTGTTGAAGAAGGGACCAAAGATAACATCTGGGTCCCTGGCCTGAGTCTCTTCCCTTCTAAGATAATAAGGGCCAGAATTGGACTGGGTCTTTTGGAAATGACAGGTCTAGCCTGGGGCTAAATGTGAAGTTGTCTCCCTGTTTTTTTCTCAGTAGTCCCCTCCAAGTCTGGATTGCTGAGGGAGAAGCATAGCTAAGTCCAGGAAACTTTGTGTCCATCATTTGACCATTCAGAAACACATGTCATCATTAAGATCTCTGGCAATACTGATGGGTTCTAAAGTGAAGCCATAGGCTGAGTATAGTCTCTCCAGCTTCATACAATCTTACAAAAATGTAACTTTCTAGCATGTGAAGTTGGGAGTAATCTTACCTGTCCACTCCCATTTCTGGTTTCTCTTGGCTCCTTGATAGACTGCCAGGGGAACTCCTGTTGCCCTAGGCCCCTCCTGGAGGCTTTATTCATTGCTTTCTTTTGTTTGTTTGTTTGTTTTTTGGTTTTTCGAGACAGGGTTTCTCTATTTAACAGCTCTGGCTGTCCTGGACTCGCTTTGTAGACCAGGCTGGCCTCGAACTTGCAAAGATCCGCCTGCCTCTGCCTCCCAAGTGCTGGGATTAAAGGCGTGCGCCACCACCGCCCGGCGTGTTTGTTTGTTTGTTGAGACAGGGTTTCTCTGTGTATCTCTGGCTGTCCTGGACTCACTCTGTAGAGCAGGCTGCCTTGAACTCACAGAGATCCGCCTGCCTCTGCCTCCCGAGTCCTGGAATTAAAGGCGTGTGCCACCACGCCCAGCTAGTCATTTCCTTTACTGAGAGTTGGAGTTTTTTTTTTTCCTCACTTGACCAAATTGTTTCCCTGTGTGAGGAAGGGCACCCCCTCTCCTCTTTGTTCCTCACACATGTCTTGTCACTTGGATGTTTCCACTTACAATGGGGAAACTGAGGCTGAGAGGCTCACTTGCTTAAGGTCACACAGATAATGGGGACCAGAACCAAGATGAAGATCTAGGTGTTCTGAGGAAAACATTCCAACTCTCTCTGCATTCCATTTCCTTTCTCAGGATCTTACTCTTGTGACCTTTCAAGAGAGGTCAAGATCACTCCTGTAATTCCAGTGAACAGTTTTAGAGTCCTTGCTATGTGTCAGGCCAGAGCTGTCCCCTGGATGCTGATTGGTGTACATTAAATGCTATTCTTTCTTTAAAAGAGGGTTACGTGGTTTCATGCCACTGAGCCTTTGTTGGCCTGAGGCTCTGCTTCTCGGTGGTGTTAGGAAAACAGTGGGCAGTATTGCCAGTGTGTCCTCAGGATTGGAGCCTCGTCTCCCTACACAGTATTGAATGAATTCTGCTGTGATGAGTCTTCCCTAGAGAAGTCTGAAGACCCATGAGATTTAGTCTTTCAGTCCCAGAACTGTTAAAATTGTGCTTGAAGGGACACTTTAAAGTTGTTAAAAATGCCCCCAACTTCCAGAGAGACAAGTAGGCGAGGTTGACTTTGTCAACCCCCTACCCCCATTCTTTACCTCTCCTACTAAAAGTTATGAGTTACAGGTTGAAGTATGTTTATAAGGAACTAAGGAATTCAGTTCCCATCTTTAATAATCAATAGTAACTTTTAATCAGAACTCTATTGAGAAGGACATTTATCACTGAGGTTGATAGAATTATAGCCCCAAAGAAAGACTCTGAGTCATCCTTGGCCTGTATGACCTCATCCCAGATGTGTGAAACATCTCTTAAACATTGACAGTAGCTTGTGGGTGTTTTAAAGTTCCCCACAGAGATGATACTCCTAGTTTGGGACTATTTGACTTAGAGATGGACAGGTGCTGAGTTTCCAGCCTGAAAGGATGCCTCAGTAGGGTCTAGTTTGAAATCCCTGGAACCTAGGCCATGGTAGAGTTCGTACCCCTAGAGGGCAGGCACAGTAGTCTGCACCCTATTAGCAGGGGGACTAAGTTTCTTCTGCCAGAGGACCAGGTTTCTGGCAGAAGTTGCTTTGTCTGACAAGATTGGTCTCCTGCTTCTTAAGTTTCAAATCCTGAGTACAGGGTAGTAGGATTTAAATACAAACAACTCCCCTATCTTTTGATTAGCACAGAATTTCCTGTTGTTGCATTGTACCCAAAACTAAAAAAAGAATGTGCTCAACCCAGTTATACCTAACACATCTTCCAAGTTCTTATCAGTTGGTCATGGTGGTCTCCAGAGTTCTGAGCTGAGAAGAATTCTGAGTTCATATCTGGGTTTCAGGATGTAGAGGCATTCCATTAGTGATGTCTGCCACTAGCCCTGGTTTCCAGGAAGAGAAGGCATATCATCTTGGAAAGGAAAAACCCTTAAGACCCTTCCATCTAAGGACCATCAGATTGGCTGAGTCTATCTTAGAGTTTTATAACATTTAAGACTGCAAATTGCTTGACATTTTGCTGGACCAAGACCAAACAAGTCTTGATTATGGCCTTGAGGTATTTATTGTTTCATTTTATTAAATTTTTTTTAACTACAGGAAAATTGTTGATCGAATTGACAGTGATGGTGATGGCTTTGTTACTACTGAGGAGCTGAAAGTTTGGATAAAACGTGTACAGAAAAGATACATCTACGATAATGTCGCTAAAGTCTGGAAGGATTATGATAGGGACAAAGATGAAAAGATCTCCTGGGAAGAATACAAGCAGGCCACCTACGGCTATTACCTAGGTAAGGTGCCACAGTAGAGATTGCACAGTGGAGAACAAAGCCACAGGGGACTCTGTCATCTTGGCTATCCCCCTCCAGCCAGATGTCACAACCTCCAAAGTAAAACCTCTTATGTAACCTCCTCCTCTGCCTACTAAGAATGTACCAAGTTGCTTCCTTTGATTGACATAGGGGAAGGTGTCTTAGGTCATGGCCCTGCTTGAACTTAGCTCTCAGAGGTTCCCAAAGAGAAGAGAAAGAAAATGTGCTTCTGACAGTTTCTAATTGCTGGTGAAGTTGGATAGTAAGGATGAAGTATTCCAGAAACATCATCAGGAGGGGCTTCAGTGGGAAGTGGGGTTTGGAAACTGGGCCTTGAAGAATGGATATAAATTTGGAGAGATTGAGAGACTGGGGAAGGTGGCAGAGCTGGGGGGGGCAAGGAACAGAAATGTATGCATGGTGGGCGGGGCTTGGGTTAGTGGAAGGAGAGAGGAGTATAGGGCAGACCCTCCAGGTACCTGGTAGACAGACTTGGAGAGAAAGGAAGATAATCAAGCCAGATTCTTAGAGCTTGAAAGCAAGCAGAGGCGTTTAGATAGTCTAGACAAAGGGAGTCCTCGCATGTCCCAGATCAAAAAGTGATGTGATGAATGCAGGAGTTTGTAAATAGAGGACTGACGTTGTGTGGTCTAATGCCAGTGCTGTTCAGCGTTTGCTATAAAGCCCCTAATGGACACTAAGGCTGTGATTATGAGATGACTTGGAGGGAGAGAGGGTTCAAGGGGCATTTTAAATAGAAATGTTTTAAAGAAGCCAATGGGAAAATCAGGTTCTTATGTGTGTGTGTGGAGAGTAAGCAATCTGGAACAAAGGGTCCCCCTTAACAAACGTTGGCCATTGCCGGGCGTGGTGGCACACGCCTTTAATCCCAGCACTCGGGAGGCAGAGGCAGGTGGATCTCTGTGAGTTCGAGGCCAGCCTGGTCTACAAAGTGAGTCCAGGACAGCCAGGATGAGAAACCCTGTCTCGAAAACCAAAAACAAAACAAAACAACAAAGGTTGTCCATTGCTGTGTGTGCCCTGCAGGAAACCCCGCTGAATTCCAAGATAGTTCTGACCACCATACCTTTAAAAAGATGCTGCCACGCGATGAGAGAAGGTTTAAGGCTTCGGACCTCGATGGTGACCTGACAGCTACTCGAGAGGAGTTCACTGCCTTTCTGCACCCGGAGGAGTTTGAACACATGAAGGAGATTGTAGTTTTGGTGAGAACAGTGAAAATCCAAACTGGAAACAGACCAGGGAGAAAACTGTCCCCACACTTTGTCCCCATTTCCAGAAAGAGACTCTTTCAGCCTGCTGGAGATTGGGGGAGGATTGAAGTTGAATAATGTCAAATCTCTGTCTGTCCAAGAAGTATTCAGGACAAGCTAGCTGCTGTAACAAATACCCTGGTTGAAACCATTTAACACAAAGCAAGGCCATTCCTTACTTGCACAGCATCCATTAAGGATGATCCCAGGCAGATCCCCTGGCAGCTCCCTTCTAAACACTAGCAGATAACGCAGGTTACCTCTACCTTCTGTTCTGTCATCCTGGTGATAGCCAGGTGGCAAAGGACAGAGACAGAATGAAGAAATGTGATAGCTTATCTTTACTATTCAGGCCAGGAAAAAAAGGATATATGTACCTGTTTATGTTCTGGCCCCTCTTAGTTATGCAGAGGCTGAGAGACAGCATGTAGACATGCACCCAGAAAGAACCGAAGGCTTAATGAGCTGTTAGCTGGACTCTGCCCATGTTTTGTTGCTGCAGTTTTCCTCCCTCCCTCCCTCCCTCTTTCCCTTCTTTCTATTTGTTTTCAGCTTAGAAGAATTGAAAACCTTGTGGAAACTTAAAGTGAAATTGTGGCTGGAAAGGCTGCTACTTCCAGCATCAGTCTCTAGAGAGCAGATGGCTCAGATGCCAGGCTTAAAAAGGGTCATTGCTTGTAAGGTCTCACTGCTTTCCATAGGGTCCTATTGGGCTGCATGTGTCTTCATTTTTCGTGACATTTAAATAAATGCCATCACCTATTTCATGGACAGAGTCAGATACAACCACTGGGAAGCTGTTGATGAAAGGGTTTTTCTTTTTTCATAAACCGCTCTGTGTATCCGAGATAGGCAATCAATGACGGTGTCCACTCTTGCTTCATGTTTTGCCTCATGACTTCCATGACTTTAAGGACTGGACAGTGGTCCAAGAATCATTCTCTTAATCACTCAGTATCCATTTAATGATAACTAATTTTCCAGAAGACAATGCGGGGGGAGGGGTGTAGAGTTGCCACAGGGGAATTGTTTGCCTGCAGTCAGGATTGGTGCTCTGGACACTGGCAGTTTTTGTGACTCAGGACATTCTTGAGTTGCTGCTACACCAGTGGACAATTTCCGTAGTAATTCATGCTGGGGGGAAAACCAACTAAAAGTCAAATGTAGCTAATTAGAGTAGAATATTTTCACAAGTCAGTTATACCTTTAATGTTTAATTCTCTATAGTTTTATGTGTTGTTAACACCAGCTGAGTGTCCCTAGCTCTTAGCCATGGAATCTAGTTTTATGGTCCCACTAATCCAGGGCTTCTCATGCTGGACTCTCTAAGTCTCCTAGGGATTTTGTCTTGTTGGTCTGACAGGGCTTCCTGAGGGCACACTGAGTTTACAAACACTCTTACCTTTGAAGGGAAGGTCCTGCCCTTGAAATTGTGGAGAAAAGATTTGGGGATACCAACCATCACCTGTTTTTTAATGTAAATGGGCTGCCCAGGGAGCTAAGAGAATAAGTGGCCAAGTCTTATAAAAGCCAGACAGAGAGGGACACATGGCCATCTTGTGTTGTTTCTCCATTGCTTCCTAGGAAACTCTGGAGGATATTGACAAGAATGGAGATGGTTTTGTGGACCAGGACGAGTACATAGGTGAGTGCAGGGTACAGTGGCTCAGCTGTGCACACTGGGCAACATTCTTCTCCACCCTTCCCACCCATGATCTGAAGGCCTCACTGCTGGAAACTCCCAACAGAGAGGACCCTCTAGCCCTATTTGTTGCATAGGGCCCAACCAGTTGCAAAGTGAGTAATTAAAGTTCCCGGGGGAGGGGAGGGAAGCAAAAAGGCCAACCAGCAGCCTGCCCCACAAGGCTCAAGGGTGCCGTTTGTCACACTGCTTTAGAAGTGGGATTGGAGAACCTGCAGATATATAGTGGGACTAAAGAAGGTGGGGAGGAGTAGACTAAAATTAGATGTAGGTCAGCTTAGAAGCCCACAGTGTGTGGGCACGACTATGATTGATGGAGTTCGGTCATCTGGCACAGCTACAGGCATTGAGGTAAACTCATCTGCCATGTGCACAGTTACCACTTACTAGAGCCGCTCATCCCCTGGTGTCCATCTTTTGGCTAGGTGTACCGTATGTGGCATTTTCTTATTCAAAAACAGAAAGAATTGCCTGCCTTAAACTCAGATCCATAGTAGGCAATAGTCCCCAAGTATCAAGATCGACAGCCCACAACTAGGAATTTCCGTGTGGCACGTGGCTGCAGCCTCAGGATGCCATCTTGGAAGAGCCCTCCATTTCCTGTCTCAGGTTAAAGCAGGGGCAACCACTCGATTAGGTATTGACTTAAAGAGAGAGATGGGAAACTCCCTGTGTACGTACTTAACAGATGCAGTTTCTTTAAATCTAATCCTCAGCCCAAGTTGCTTCATTCTCTGGTTTGTCATTGTATGACTTTGTCCCCATGCATAAGGACAAGCACCTCTGGTGACGACGACAAACAAATTGTGAAAAGCCACATACAGTTCTAGAAGCATACGTTCACTTTCCTGCCTGTCACGGGTAACAGCCAGGTAGCTCTGCCTCGGTAATTGATGTGATCTTGGTCACTGACTACAGCTTCTTACAATAACGATGCTAACGATGGTGGTCTCCTCGGCACAAGCAGTGAAGCCTTCCTCTTGAGAGGCACAAAGGGAGGGGAGTGTTAGGAGCCTCAGACCTGTCACCATGACAGCAGTGATTGAATTAGACAGAGAGAAAGGCTCCCTGATAAAAACAAACAATACGGCACTTTTGATTAACAGTGTACACTCTCAACGGTCCTCCTGAACTCTCCATTGAGATGGTGCCTGGCAGGGGCAAATTCTGAGTGGCTTTGACTAAAAGAAACATTTCATTGTGTACACTGTGGAGGGAGGGGAGAAGGCCATTGTGCTTGGCAATCCAATTTTCAGCAGCTAATAGTGGGAAAGACTTTATATACGAACTCGTCCGGCAAGGGGCCTGCTTTCTCGGTGTTCCCACTTTAAGTGCGTTGCTATATGGCATACTGGATAGGGCTCTGGGATTCAGAGCCCTGGCTTTCCCACCCACTGACTGTGTGACCCTGAGAGAGCCCTGTAATTCTTCTACACCCCAATTTTTTCATCAGTAACATGAAGAAGAACAACACCCATTCCTTCAGGGTTGAGGGAAACTCAAATTAGCTATTCTGATAGTTGTTTCTCAAAAATAATATGCAGGGGTGGGGATTTTCTCAGTTAATTTTGTGCTTGCTGTCAAAGTGTGAGGGCCTGAGTTCAGATCTCCAGGATCCACATAAAAAAAGTCTGGAGTTGCGGCATGCACCTGTAATCCCAGCCCTCGAGAGGCAGAGACAGCAGGATTCTGGGGCTCCTTGATCAGTCAGTCTAGCCAATCAGTGAACTCCAGATGCTTTAAGAGAGACCCTGTCTCAAAATACAAGGTAAAGTATTGATGAGGAAACCTGACATAAACTTTTGGCACACCTACACATGGGTACACATGGGAACATACACACACAGTGCAAATATCAGGCATGAGTCTTTTTGTTGCTGTTGCTGTTGTTGTTTCAAGACAGGGTTTCTCTGTGTAACAGCCCTGATTGTCATGGAACTCACTTTGGAGATCAGACTGACCTTGAGCTCCCAGAGATCCCCCTGCCTCTGACTCTGAGTATTGGGATTAAAGGTGTGTGTCCCCATGCTAGGCTACCGTGTGGGATTTTTTTGTTTTGTTTTGTTTTGTTTTGTTTTTGTCTCTTTTTCCCTTCCATCAAGTGTCTTGTCTACTCATTCTGATTACTTTATATTGAAATGATGACTTTATATTTATATTCCCTTTATATTGGAACTTTATACGAAGAACCTTTTTTTTCTATTTGAAACATTATTGTAGTTTTTTTCCCCCAAATTGAAATTTTACTACCAAAATTTCTTTTCTACACTGGGATTTTATCACAAAGAGCTTTGTGTTTTTTTCTTTCCATATTGAAACTTTTTTCTACTTAAGGATTTGAAACTGTTTCCATAAAAGAGAAACCACCCATGGGGTGTAGGTAGGCAATAACAAAACAAAATAACAAAAATTAAAAAAGTGTATGAGGGCTGGGCATGGTGTACACCTTTAATCCCAGTACTTGGCAGACAGAGGTAGGCAAATCTCTGAGAGTTCCATTTAGCCTGGTCTGCATAGTGAGTTCCAGGACAGATTGGCTACATAGTGAGACCCCATCTCCTGACAAGTAAAAAGCAGTGAGTATTCCCTTCTCTTTTATTCCAGCATTTAAAAAAAATTGAGATAATGATCTATCATATAGTAATTATTAGAGGAGTGAAATAAAGTTGTCTGAGAAAGCCCTTTGGAAATAAGGCAAGCCATAGTAATAAGTATAGAGGGGAAGGTGTGGATTGGCAGCAAGCCTCTCATGGTTCTGTGCAGCCTCCTGTTGAGACTCGCAGTGGGTTGCACCCTCCCATCATTCTCATTTGTAAAACAGGAGAACAGCAGGGACTACTTCAAACAGTGTAAAGGAATTGAATTGGAAAGAAAATGTATATAGGACACTTCCTGATGAATCTGGGCTGTGTAAAGTGCCCAGTGTTTTGTTTTCACGTTTATGATGCCAGTTGGAATAGACTTTCTCCCATAAGTAGCCCTTTTGTCTTCACAACATGATTTATTGGTTATTATCTCCATTTTTACAAGCTTTGGGCTCAGACACTGAACTAAGAGAATCCAAGTCTCATCTGCTGGCTTCTAACCAAGTCCTCTTGTCACACCTCTTGGGGTCAGTAGTGGATAGATCAGTAGCCATCCCTCAGCTCTGTGCCCACTGTGACTTAGAGAGAGCTCCATGGGTTATCACCCTTCCAGAAATGCAGGAGTAAAGGTTTTGTTTTGGGTTGGTTTCTTCTTTTTTTTTTCCCCCTTCCTTCTTGTCTTCTGTAACTGAGAACAACTTTGCTTTCTAGCGGACATGTTTTCCCATGAGGACAACAGCCCTGAGCCAGACTGGGTTTTGTCCGAACGGGAGCAGTTCAGTGATTTCCGAGATCTGAACAAGGATGGGAAGCTGGACAAGGATGAGATTCGCCACTGGATCCTCCCTCAGGACTACGACCATGCACAGGCTGAGGCCCGGCATCTGGTTTACGAGTCAGACAAAAACAAGGTAGCTTCTGTGTTCAGAGCCTTTGATTGACAGGGAGCAGTTTGTGCAAGATTGGGTTTGTCGACCTTGTTAGCAATACCATTGGCTCCATCTGGCCATTACCTGTTTACTTCTCTTACTCTCCAGTAGAGACCTGTACAGTACACCAGTACCGTAACAACTGCAGTGAGCAAGGCTTCATCTTTCCTGGATAGTCAGTCCTGGTCCACAGACTAAGATTCCTGAGTCACGCCCTGTAGGACTAAAACATTAGCATCTTTGATATAGTGGGGCTTAGATTTAAGAAACTAGCCCAGTACGACCTGAGGCAAGCTTATTCCTTCCTTCATCTACCCATCAACTATTTATCAAACATACCTGGCATTGGGAGTCCATCCCATTGGAGGTCAAGTACCTCAGGCAATTGCCTGCAGTTCTGCTTGTTTGCTTTAGGGGCAAGGGGTTCTAATGTTTACCTGTATTTTCATATCTGCTGATAGGCATCCAAGTAAATAGGGGCTGGGAGTATTTGTAGCTCAGTAGTAAAGCACCTGGCTATCATGACCAGGCTCTGGGTTCAGTCCCTAGTACTGTAGTCATAATAATTTGTTAGAACCCAAATGAGTAAATAAATAAGATTAAGGCAAAATTCCTGCCTCGTTTAGCTTTGCTAATTGCCCCAAACATGGAGCTTTGCAGACCTACACGTTACACAGTGAGGCCACGAAAGGGAAGTGGGGTCCTTCTGGCCTTTTTTGAGAACTCCCACGTTACTTGTAGAGTCTACCTCCTAATTTCTCAGGACCTATCTGAGGCACTCCAGTGCAACTTTTACAGAGCAAGAGTTCATCCCAGTTTAGAGTTTTTTACACTGCTGTCTTGGGGGTGAGCAAGAAGCACTTCTGGACTCTTAGCTGTAGGGTTTGAACCCCTTCAGATCAGTGAAGTGAAGTGGGCAGAAGGCTGACCAGTGAGAGCTTCCAGCACTCCCTCCCTGACAGCTCTTTTGTTTTCCCTCAGGATGAGATGCTAACCAAGGAGGAGATTCTAGACAACTGGAACATGTTTGTGGGAAGCCAAGCTACCAACTATGGAGAAGATCTCACAAAAAATCACGATGAACTTTGAAAGACACTCATTCCCATGTGGCCGACTGTCATGGGCCTTCTGCAGGTAGTTGCTAGAGTTGTTGAGCATATAGCGGTCATGTCCCTCAACAGTGAGATAATGCCTCAGATTGGGGTAAAAATTATTTTTCACTCCATATTTACTGGAAAATAGCCATCACTATTTATACCAGTAGAATTTCCCCTGAAGCACATTAAACTTTTGGGAAATTTCAGTTCTCTGAGGGGATACATTACTTCAACATGATTTTCTAGTCTCCTCTTTCCCACTTAAGTTTAAAGGAATTGGGAAAAAAATCATTAAAGAGTTCTGTTATTCAAGGAGGGTGGGAGGGTGGGACACACTGTATAAAATGACTGCTATGTATTTGAACTAGTAGATTTTGGGTTTTTTAGTTGCCACTGCTAAATGGTGGTAAAGGAAAATGCTGAAGGAGTGAATATTGTATTGTCCCAGGTCGGCTAACCTTGAAGCGGGCATGGTATTTCATATTCTTTATATTTTGAGCTGTTACTGTAAATGGTATATAAACTTTTGTGCGTTTTTCTGTATGGACCTGCTAATGTGCACACTAAACCCACATCTTTGTTTTGTTTTTATATTAAGAAGCAATCAATAAAGATAATGTGAATAAGAAAGGAATTTTAGGGATAGGAAAATGAATGCCAGGTATTTGGAAAACTGTATGACCATGCTCAACACTTTAAATATACTTGAGAATTTTTTTTTTTACGTGTAATGAGGTGAGTCTGGATTTTGAAATATTGAATAGAAGTTCAGTCCTTTCCTGCGTGTGAGGCTCTGGGGTGTGAGGGATCCAGGTGCAGTGGAGTTTGTTGTTTGTTGAGTCTGAACCTTTGAGCATCCAGCACAGCTAATGCCAAGGAAACAGGACTAAGTGATAATCTAAGCCATTGGCCAAACTAGCCAGAGTAACAGGTACAGGGGAGATTCCACCTTGTAAACAGGAGGTGAGTGGAATAAAGAACACCCTTGAGGATCTTCCCATGTGTCTTGCAGTGTTTGACAAAGTGTGCTTTCATTGGTCCTCTAGAATTACACAGTCAGGACTCCACGGGTCAGAGTGGAATGGACTCAGTAATTACTAGCAAGTTCAGAATATACACCCATAGTTGCTGATTTCATCAGTGCGTACTTTGACATCATTTTCACAGTAGGATCTTCCTGAGACAGATTTTAACTGGAATATACAGACCTCTTAGCAGGGCCTGTGTGGCTTGCCTCGCAGGTTCCAGCCCTGCCTCCCTTCTGAGCACGGCCTCTTTACTCCTCTGTTTTCCTACCCTTAACCCCACACTCCACCTTTACTAAGTTGGTTGTCCTCAAACACTTCAAGTGTTGCCCAGATTCGCTCCCTGGGTGAGATATGAACAAAGTCCTAATGAGAAACCAAAGTACAGTTCTATCGGAGTTCACCCTGGGGAAGTAGAGAGCTTGGGTGGCAGGACATGGACAAGAACGTGGTTGGTCCTAAGGCAGACATGCTGCACAAAACCTTTACCCAGCATGGACTGACTACACAGCTTTCTCAGAGCCATGGAGACCAAAACCCCAAGGCCACTCACTGTCCTGGCTGGCCTTGTGTGTCAACGTAACACAAGCTAGAGTCATCAGCCAGGAAGGAGCCTTGGTTGAGGAAATGCCTCCAGGAGATGCAGCTGTAAGGCATTTTCTTCCTTGGTGATCAGTGAGGGAAGGCCTAGCTCACTGAGGGTGGGTGGTGCCATCCCTGGGTTGGTGGTCCTGGGTTTTATTAGAACACAGGCTGAGCAAGGCGTGCAGAGCAAGCCAGTAAGCAGCAGTCCTCTTCATCAGCTCCTGGCTCTTGGATCCTGCCATGTTTGAGCTCTTGTCTTGACTTCCTTCCGTGATGAAGTACAGTATGAAAGTGGAAGCCAGATAAACCCTTCCCCCGACTTGCTTTTTGGTGGTGGTGTTTCATCGCTGCAGTAAAAAACCCTTAGCAGACAGGGACACTTCCATTGAGGGCAGAGTTGCATACAGATGACTGGGGAAAGCACCCGGATGCTAAGATTAGAGACCACCAACCCTCCTCGCCACCTCCTCCCATGAATCCTCAGGGACTCTCCCACGTAGGCACAGCTGATCTCATGAAGGTGGAGGCTGTTTGGCTCTGAGAGTGACAACTTACATCACCCAGGTCCTTCCCAGGCCCTCTGCACCTGCTGCCCCCTTGGATTCGTGGCACGAACCCCTCTTCTCCCACATCCTCAGGCAATATGCATGATACCCCCTCATTGAAGCCTTTTAGACTCCACAATTTAAAGATTTATTTATTTTATGTATATGACTGCTTTATTTGCATGAACATCTGCAACCAGAAGAGGGCATCAGATCAAGTTGTAGATGGTTGTGAGCCACCATGTGGTTGCTGGGAATTGAACTCAGTACCTCTGGAAGAGCAGCCAGTGCTCTTAACCGCTGAGCCATCTCTCCAACCCCCTAGACTCCACAATTTAAAAGAGCCCCAAATGGATCCCCACCATGTCCTGTTACATTTTATGTCTTGGTATGTATTACAATTTATATTTGTTTCCTGTAGTCCAGACTACCACAACAGAGGTGTTTTGCTGGGACAGAAGCTTAAGCCCTCACGGCTCTGGAGGCCAGAGTCAGAGGTGAAAGTGTCGGCAGGCAAGTAGGGAGTTGACCAAGTTGATATTGTTTACACCTGAGTTCACTGAAGAACCCATGCTTAAAAAAAAAATGCAGGCTGGCACATGTGCTTCACCACAGTGTTAGGAAGCAGATCCCTGGCTGCCCTGAAGCCAGCCTAGCCTACATGGTGATTTCCAGGGAAATGGGAGTCCCTGCCTCAAAGTACATAGTGCACATGCAGTGCCTAAGGAATGGCAGCGGAGGTTGTCCTGTAGCCTCCACGCTCATGCATGCACACACACGTGCACACACAGTGTGCCTTCCAAAGGCCCAGGACAGACTCTCTGTTTCTTCCTGCTTTGGTGACTGGGGGTTCTGTAGCTTGTAGCTCTATTGTATCACTGTCTGTCTTTAGACAGACTTCCTCTCTTTCTGGCCATCTTTCTTGGTGACGTATCTTTTACAAGGATACTTCTCTTTGGGTCACCTTGAGATTCTTCCAAGTAAAGTCATATACACAGGCTCCAAGGGGTGGGAGGTGAGTATGTCTTTTAGGGGGTAGGAGTGCCTACTTAGTGTACCATTTGATATTACTTTGTTTGCACAGCCTGAACCAACCCTCCAAGCTCAAACATGAAGCACATTGAGGACAGTGGTCTGTCTCACCTGCTTCTGAGGACTTAGAATAGTATGGAGTCTGCATGCCAGACATTGGCAGGGCCCAAATTCAAATTTAGGTACCAAAAAATCTCAGTGATTTAGTATTACATTGTGCTGAGCTAAGTCTCTGATTCTCCAGTATTTTCTCCATGTCTTGGTATATGATGGTGTGGCTAGAAGTGTCTAACTCCTCTGAACTAGAAATAGGCTATTTCCCTTATCTCCCTTCCCTGTACCCTCCCTTCTCTCTCTTGTTCCCTCCTCACTTTCTTTCTTCCCTTCCCGTCTGTCTTACAGCTTCTACTGCTGTGATAAAACACCATAACCAAAAGCAGTTTGGAAAGGAAAGGGTTGATTTCATTTTATATTTCCTGGTTACAGCCTATCACTGACAGAAGTCAGGACAGGAACTCCCAGTAGGAACTTGGAGGTGAGAGCGGATGCAGAGGTCATGGAGGGATACTGTTTACAGGCTTGCTCCCCAAGGCTTCCTCAGCCTGCTTTCTTATAGTACTCAGGACCATAGCTTAGTGGATGGTACTGCCCACTGTGAGCTGGGCCCTCCCACATCAAACATCAGTCAAGAACATGCAGTACAAGTCAATCTACTGGGGGCATTTTCTCAACTGAGATCCCCTCCTTCTTCCCAACTCCAGGTTGTTGGCAAGTTGACATTAAACTATCCAACACACTTCCCCATCCCTTTCCCTTCTTCCTCCCTCCCTCTCTCCTATCTTCCCTTCCTTCCACTTTCCCTTTCTCCTTCCTCCCTTCTCTTCTTCTTTTCCTCCCTTCGTTCTCTCTCTTTAAAACCAAGTCTCACTATGCTACCAATAATTGGTATCTTTTTTCTTTTTGAAGGATTGGAAACCCCAACTTTAACAATAAACAACAAAATAATGTGCAACCCAATATATAGTCATAACAGTTTTGCAAGGTACTCATTATTTTTCCTGCAAAAGGAATCCTGGTTGATTTATTTAGGCTGTGCCTAGTACGACACTAGGTACATTTGGAGCATTTAGTTTTTCCTTTCAAGCCAGTGCACACAAGAAGACTAATACTCCAAGACTTGAGTGTCTGAAGCTGAATTTAACACTATTTAAAGAAAGGAAACCTTAGCCAGGGGACATAACTGTTAACATGGTGATTTGTAAAACCCTGGATTTCTAATAAGGTCTGACTGTTTCAAGGAAAACATATTTTGTTTCTAGGTAACATTTCAAGTCTTATTATGAACAAACACCACCAAATTGATTTGTAATGGGCAATACTGTAATGTCACAAGGCATTATTTAATGCTTAATGTGACTGAAAGCATTAATTGCTAGGAGCCATATTCTGTCCAAGCAGAACATGAACACACATTTTGTACCTAGTCTATTGCTGAGGGTTTTCAAGTGAATTCGAGTGTAACAAAAGACACCTCAAAAGGCTGTACTGTCTGAGGGTTTTCCTCATCTGCTGGGATTATTACAGTTGGTCCCTTGTTAGCACCTACAGGAGTCATACCTGCTCGTAAGTGCCCAGTAACAAGAGCTGCATGGTGCTGTGCTGACACATCTCGTGAAGCAGTGAACAGCCAGAGAGTTCTCTTTAAGGCTCTGGGCTTATTTAGTCATCTTTATAATAACATCCATGCAATTGAGACTTGGCTCTCTCTGCGTCTTAAAATGAGTTTATACTGCTGGAATTGCCCACTAAAACCCAGTGAGTGGTGTGATGTTCTTGGCTTTGGCTCCTGCTGGAAGGAGTAGGTCAGCTCATGGGATTTACCTAATTTTGAGGCTATTGCCAAAGAAACTCTCCTGACTCTCAGTTCTGGTGAGTTCCAGGGGACAATCCAGGTCGAATGCATCCCATCATCCCTTGCTCCTTATTTACTGTCGTAATTTTTCTCACATAAAATAGAAATGATGTCTGGTTCACTACAGAAGCATATAAGAGAAATGTAACAATTGTGTATTTTTCTGCCTTAAGGTGTGTTGTGGACACGTTTTGGTTTCCTGGGGGAAATACCGATGGATGTCTACCAGGTACAGGGAAGAGCAATCCTACTGCCAAAACCTTGGTGTGCAGGGACTATGATCAGCATGACACTATTGTCCCAATTCACAAGTCAGGCAATTACAAAGGGAAGTGGTGGTTCATGTTACACAGCTCATTAAAAAGGTGACTGTGCAAGTTCCCAGGTTGACACACTTTTGCCAGTATCCCAAAATCCTGAGCCACTTTTTATGCCCACTCTGGGGTTTAGACAGACCCACTCCTCTCTTGCCCTGACTATGTTTCTTCACAAGATGGAGGAGTCCATGGGCCCAAGGGATTTTACTGACACAGAGTCAGCTATGCCACATTTCAGAACTCCATAGGACACAGCATTCATGCCCAAATGATCTCAGAGACTTCTGCAGCATTATCTCCAAAAGGTGGGCAAATGGCAGATACATGCACCTCTAGTTTCCACAGTTAGCCTGGGGTCTCCTTCCATGCTGCTGTGGTTTGCATATGTTCCCCTAAAATTCATACACTGAGACTGAAGACCCAATATGATGGCATGAGCAGGTGGGTTCTTTAGGGGTTGATTAAATCAAAGGATCAGTACCCGTATAGACAAGATAAAATGGAACCAATCAGCCCCTTTGACCATCAACTCTTTCATGATGTGAGGACACATAAGACCCCATTGTGGAAGCAGAAAGCAGCTCTTAATAGATACCATAGCATGGTAAGCCTTTCTCTTGGCAAGAAAAACCCCTTGCTCCAACTGTAGACAGACTGCTGTCCAAAAAGGACAAAACTTGGAAGCAGGTAAGTTGACAGCCTAGCTCTGCCAAGACAGTGTAGGTAAGTCCTTCATAATCCCTGCTCTACAACAAATGTCTGTCAGAGAAACAGGATCCAAAGGCTGAAGACTGATGCAGGAATGTATGGAGAGAAAATGGGAACTGTCCAGGCAGCCACTGGTATGTCATTTCTTAGTTTTGGAAGCTGCAGGCCCTGCACTTCCTATATAATCAGATATATTTATCCCTCTCAGGTCTCTGAGGTGGTTGAAGAATAGATAGCTAGAGTCTCATAGTTAAATTTTGAGTTGTTTAGGAATCAAGAGGGTGTTCTGGATCTAAGAAGATATTTTTAAAATTGTGATGCAAGTTAGTATGAAAGCTGAGTTAGATATAGAACTTTAAACTCATGGAGATGGTTAGATAGTAGAATGTTAAAGTCAGGTGCCAAATACATATGGACTGGACATTGGGAATGTATGCTAAGCCATATAACTCATAATTGTGGCCTATTTCTGTTGTTTTGTATTGTATTTATAGTTATAAGAAAAAGAACCATTTGTTGGACTGAAAGAGCTGTTGGGGGCAAAAGAAATACCTTAAACTAAAAAAAAAAAAAAAAAAAAAAAAGGAAGAGGATTGGGGGTTGAGGGGGAGGAGGGTGGAAGGGTGGGACTGGAGGGGGGAGTAGGGAGGGGATTGTGATTGAGATGTAACTTGAAGAAATAAAAAATTATTTAAAAAATAAAAGTAAAAAAAAAATAGATGCCATAGCAGCCAGTGCCTTAATCTTGGACTTCTGAGCCTCCAGAACACTGAGAATCCTTTATAAATGACCCAGATGGATGTTTTTTGTTATAAGAATAATAAGAAACAAGGATACACTACCTACATGATGCCTCCTCAAATGTGGCAGTGGAGTGAAACATTTTTCATTTTTGTTCCCACTCCAGGGACCATAAGTGTCTGTCACAACACTAGAACAATCAGTGCTGTCTGGGTTGAATAAGACATGCTGTTTTCCTGCATAGGAGACAGAATCAGGCTACAAATCCAGGTCTTGCCAAGAATAAACTCTGTTCTCTTAGTCATTGTGTTGCATTAACGCTGACTTAAGACCCTCTCAATGAGAGACAATACGACCTCCACACTGTGGGTGACCTACTTATGTGGGTCCTTGGAGACAACTCTAGGGCATTGGCTTCATCCCTGGCGTGTCTCACCCTCGCACTGTCTCTGGTGGAAGAGCATGGTGCAACATAGAAACTCAGGACTACTGTAATGGAGATGGAGAGTTGATATGACAGAAAGATGGGTCCAAGGCTGGAGAGATGGCTCAGTCAGTAAAGCATTTGCCTCATAAGCACAACGAACTGAATTCAAAGCCTTAAAAACTGCCGGGTGAAGGATGTGGGCTTGTGCCTTAGTTACAGCTCTATGGCTGTGAAGAGACACTATGTCCAAGGCAACTTATAGAAGAAAACATTTAAATGGGGGCTTGCTTATAGCTTCAGAGGTTTAGTCCGTGACCATCATGATGGGGAGCATGGCAGCAGGCATGCAGGCATGGTGCTGAACCAGTAGCTGAGAGTTTTACATCCTGATCAGCAGGCAGAGAAAGAGAGAGAGTTGGGGAGAGAGAGAGACAGACAGACAGACAGACAGACTGGGTCAGCATTTTAAACCTCAAAGCTCACTCCCAGTGATACATCTCCTAATTCGTCTCAAACAGTTCCACTTCCTGGTGACAAAGAATTCAAATATATGAGCCTATGGAGGCCATTCTCATTCAAACCGCCACATTTTGTAATCTCAGCACTGAAAGGCAAATAGTTGGATCCCCAAGGCTCACAGGCCAGACAGACTAGTTTAATGGGTAAGCTCCAGACTAATGAGAGACCCCATCTCAAAGGAGGTAGATGACATTCCTGAAAATGACAATCAAGTTTGTCTTTGGGTCTCCACGTGATCATGCACATGCTCATGCATACCCACACATGAACGTACACACATCTCCCATGCATGCACGTACACACACATATTTAAAGAGAAAGAGAAGATGGATCTAAAGTCCTGCATGGACTCAAGTTTTAGCTCTGCCCAGCCAAAAGTTCTATGGTCTCTGAAGATCACCTTTCTTTTTAGTCTATCCTGGTCGTGTAGTGGAATAAGAACAGCCACATCTCAGTGTGGTTACACTGCATATATGTACTTCATGCATATATGAAGAGACAGTGTGAGGGCGAGACCCTCCAGGAATGAATCACTGCACTAACACTAGAGTTGTCTCCAAGGACCCATATGAGTAGGTCCAGAGACAGAAGTTGGGCAGATCAATGCCTGGATACCCCAGTGTGTTGGAAAATAGTTTTCCAAGTTTTAGAATTATTGTGCAAGTATTTTTAAAACTATAACTTTATCTAGGCAAAACCAAATAGCCTTGATGACAAAGGAATAGCATGTGGCTTTTGTGTATAAAGCACATGTCAAGGGTATCCCAGAGATAGTATAAGTGGCAGGGATTTGGAACCCAATTCCACAGCTGACTAAGAATCTCTATTTCCTTGAAAAGCCTTCAGGAATCCATCTGGGAAAGGCCATTAGAGACCTTTTCCAGATGTGGGCACAGGCCCAGAGACTAAACCTAGAGTTATTCCTGGCAGGTTGATGCACAGGCAGATCTCATTCTAGCCCCCCTCCCCTGTTTCCCACCAATGTCTTTAGACCCTTACCACTCTCATCAGATAACATCTGCTCTTTATAGCACTCACAACCATGAGGTACAGTCAGCCCTCAGCACAGGTGGCCTTTTTCACCTCAGTAAGGTCTTCACGTATTTCAGCATTAAAGATTAATTTCATGCAGTTACTTGTCAGCTTCCACCCATGATACTGCTAATGAATACAGGTGAAGGATGTGGCAGAGAAGTATCAAAAGTTTGTCATTTTGTTGTTTTAAATACATGAAAAAGAAAAGTGGTTTTTCCAGTACGATAGTTAACATTGACAAAAAACAAACAAAACAGGTGTCCATTTATTGAAAGAAACTAAAGACATGTAACGAGTCAATTTAGATTATTGAACCCAAACCACAGGATATAGGTAACCTATCTGGTAAGACATTGACAAAGAAGTAAAGAATTTCAGTGGATGTGGAGAAGCTAGCAGAACAGCTGGCCTGAAGACAGTGAGGGGCCACCGTGTGGAAATGGCCATCTTCATGGCCCTGGGTTTGCTCAGGGTTGGGGAGCTGTATGGGCAGAGAGGATATCAGTGCCAGGGTTGAGAGTGTAAGTCTGGAATGGTAATTGCACAGAGGCGAATGGCTTCTGTCTGCAAACCATACTATCCACTTTTCCTAAAAGGGTTAGAATGGTAAGCACTTTGTTGCATAGTTGTGAGCTGCTCTGTGTGATAATTGTATAAATCAAGGAAGTATTCCATTATGACATTATTTGACTTTGTTATAAAAAAAGTTTAAGGAATTGATAGTCATTTTAAGAGCAAATATATATGCTAAGGAAGGAAATGGAGAACAACTTAAACTTCATTTTATGATGTGATGAATTCCATGTACAGTGTTAGACAATTAGTTAGACATAGTCCACACTATGCTGGACTCATCAGCTTTTGGAGACTGTTCCTGAAGTGTTCTGGAAGGCACTCTGGTTTGCTAGTGGCTGCATTCACAAAGACATGGACTGAAGACCCTGTGGTACATGCCAGAGTGTCAAAGTGTGCTAATTTAGGGTGGCCTAAGAAAAAAACATCAATGAGGTCACGATCTACGGAAGGCAGCTCCTTGGTGGGTTTAGGAGGAAACAGAGCCAGTCGGTAGTGTACACTGGAGTGACCCACTTTCTCCACAGCCAGGGCAGCCACTGGGATCTGAGGGAAGCTGATGGGTGGGTGTGTGGTACTTGCACTGATTGGTCACCATGAACCCCACCAGGGGAGATGTCAGCAAGCTGGTTTTCAAGCCACAGTACCTAGAAAGTGAAATCACAGTGGTTATTCTAACTCCCCACAACACTGACAACATCTCCTCACCCACGGCTATGTATTCAGTGGCTTGGAAACTGTCAGTTTTATCACTGACTACTTGAATTCCTTTGAACAAGTTATATAACTTCCCTATATCTCAGTTTCTACAACAATATAATGGCCATAGTCTTCATAGTCTGAATATGAACATGGAAGACCAATGTTTAGAGTTGGAGAGCTGGCTCAGGGATTAATAGCATGTACTGTTCTTCCAGAGGATCCCAGTTTGGTTACCAGCTCCCCCATGTCAGGTGGTTAACAACTGCTTGTTACTCCAGCTCCAGGGTATTTGGTGCCCTCTTCTGGTCTCCATGGACACTACATTCATGTGCACATACCCACATACAAGTATATGCACAGATAAAAATAAAACCTTTTTTTTTTAAAGATGAATGTTTGTCATTTAATATACCACAGTTTCTAGCCATAATGAGCTCTCATTAACCATAGGCTACTTTAATATAATTCTGTCAACTTGTCTAGTTTTGTGTCTGTTGTTGTGATAACACCCTCTGACAAAAAGCAACTTAAAAAGGTTTATTTTAGCTTGTAATTCTAGGTTAGAGTTCATCCCTGCAAGGAAGTCAAGGCAGCAAGAACTTGAACTAGCCAGTCACAGCAGAGGGGAATGAAGGCTGGCATGCTTGCCACTGCTTAACTCTATACCTACACAGTTCTGCATCCCATGCTCGGGGATTGGTGCCACCCACAGAGGGCGGGGTCTTTCTATGTCAACCCGCAACAGACATGCCCAGGGGCCAAACTGATCTAGATAATCCCTCATTGAGAGTGTCTTCCCAGATGACTCTGCAGTGTGCCAATTTTACAATCAAGATTAACCATCACACCTGTTTTTCTTCTCATCAAGAGTTAGGTATTTCCGTGCTATATGAGAGAAAACTCATTATAAGAAGTTACAGTATCCTTTGTCTAGACTTTGATCTCTTTAAGAACAGGGGCTGCATCTTGCTTGGGTTTTTTGTTTTTTGGTTTGTTGGTTTTTTTTTTTTTTTTTTTTTTTTTTTTTGCTTGTTTACAAGAAACGGAGCAACACTTGACAGAAAACTTGGAGGACAAATTCCCAGCCTAGGGGACCTATTCACAGTTGTTAGGTGCTGATAAGTGAAGAGTCAGTTTTCTCTAAGAATGCAGCCCCTAACAAGTCGACTGTGCTCCAGTGGAAGGCTGCACATTGAAGATAGTTGAGCAGCATAAATTGGCCTATTTAGAGGGTGTGAAAGTCACAAAGTAGGGTAGGAAGGAAAGGGTGAGCTGAATCTAGCAAGGGAGGCAGAGACTGAACATGATCAAAACTCATTAAACAAAATTCTCAACTAAAAAAACAAAAACAAACAAACAAAACTCCCTCAAGGTCAAACAGAATGGGAAGGAAAAGCACAGTGCTGAGTTACAGACCCTTCCTCCTTCTACTAAAGGCCCATTGCTATTGTGGTTTAAGCGTTTTCCTACTGCCCTTGCTTGCAAAGAATGAATGTGAGGACTCTCTGAAAGGAACAGGGATGGGTTTCGTAAAGGTTTTTCTCTAAAATTGTGCCCTAGAGTGTTGTTCACTGGAGGTGGAGTGACAAAAACCAACTCTGAATTTCAGAAGGGACCACGTGAGGGGCCTGTGCCCAGTAGCCTTGTTGCTCTCCAGTGTCACCCAGGGAAACACTGAATGCTTTTTACTTTCCAACATGGAAAGCTGTCAGTGAGAAAGCCGCTTACAAAACAGTTGTACTATATCATACTGGGTGATTTCATTTGCTACATGAGACCACAGTGCATGCCCAGATTACCTAGAAAAAAATTTTGAAGGGTGAATGGCAAGTTATTTTCAGTGATATCTAAGATTTGCAATGCTTTCTTTTTCCTTTTGATTGTATGAATGTTTCCAACTGAACACAGCATTGAAAGAACAAACTGTTTTAAAATGGCAAAATGTAGAAAAAAAAGTGCACTCAAAGATCTAAAAGAGATCTCTTGGTCTTTTCTCTGGCTATTCTCCTCAGTGATGCATGTCATAGTCTGTTCAGGTTATTGTCACAAAAGTAGTGAAAACTGGGGGCTTTTAACACAGACGTTCACTTCATACAGTTCTGAAATCCAGGCCATCTAAGACCAAGATGCCAAGAGATTGGGGTCTGGGGAAGAGTTCACTTAGTGCTTCACAGACAGAGTTAATGTGTATGCAGGGAGGGAGCGAAGACACTCTCCCAGGTCCAGGTCATAAGGGCATTTGTTCTTGTCATGAGCTCCCATAGGCCCCAACTCTAGAGTCCCTCATAGTGAGGATTACATTTCAATGCAGGAATCCAGGATGCCAAAAACGTCCTTGGCATTGCAGAGGGAAAAGCTAACTGAGAAAAACCTTGCTTTGTGCAGTGCCTCCGAGATTCACTGAGGAAAAGATTCCCCACCTCATTCCCAGAGCCTCTCTGAGGCTTTTCTATGCCGGGCCATGTTTTCACTCTCTGTTAGAGAGCAGACAGCAGAGAAACCGTATCTCTTCCCTCCAGGATGGAAATATTTCATGAGCTCCTTGTTTGTGAGTGAGCGCAGCCGGGATGCTCTTAAATAATTGAAATGTGCCACCTTTAAACACATCAGCTACTGAGCACTTGGGATGTGGCAAGGCTGTGTCTTCTGCATTGTCTTCTCTTCAGTTTTCCAAACCCCGCAAGGCAGCCTTTGCCTCCCCCACTTTACAGGGAGGGAGATAAAGCCAAGGTGTTTGCAAGTGCTGGGCTTGGCCCTATCACACCACCCACCTTGCCCCCATTCTGAAAATTTAGATGGTGAAACTAACAAAAAACTCTGCATCACAGGTCAGTGGATGGACTACATTAAACATATTTTAATTATTTGAGAAATTCATCCAATATATTTAGATAATCACTCAATTGATCTCTCTAACTCCTCTCATATCTACCACACTCCCCTTAGCTCCACAACTTTGTGTGTGTGTGTGTGTGTGTGTGTGTTGTCAGTGTGGTCAACTTACCAGGAGCCATAACCCTTACACTGCAATCGTTTCTGTGACTTGAGACTGGTGTCATCACTCTGAAACAACAAAAACCATGTTCAGGATTTCACAAACCAGTCTGACTGGATTGGCGGTAGCCATCAGGCTCCCAGTGAGAAGCTTTTGTACTGTTGCTTTTCTTTTTCTCAAAGTTCATATATGTAATGGTACTTTTAAAAGTCAGTAGTTGTTAGGTCCTCCCTAATAAAACCCAGTAGTTTTCTATGTGTTAATACCCTTCCTTTGGCAAAATATTATCTTATTCCCTTTTGGTTTTGGAGGAGGAGAGTCATATTTCCCCCCTCTATTCTGATCTTCTTTCCCATGCATATATTTCTATCTTCAACAAATTTTAATAGTGTACCAATTACATCCCCAGCATGTTCTAGATGCAGAAGAGGAAAAATAAACAAGCTGGAGAGTGAAGGCCCATTTACACAGTGTCAGTCTCAAGCAGAATCAATGATCAGACTCAATCCCAATGCAATGTGATAAACTCAATACCAAGCTAAGTACAGGGATTCTGCCAACTCGGAGCAGGGGGATATACTTCATCTTGGGAAACATGGATAGTTTTCAGAGAAGTGACAGCTTAAAATGAGATGTTAAAAAATGCAGGAGTCATCCAAGTGACCAGTAGAAGGAAAAGCCTCTGTATGAGAGGCCAGAGGGAGATAGGCTATTGGTAGAGACAGTAAAAGTTCTCATCAGTTGGAACATAGATTGCAGAGGAGACAGGAGACAGACTGGGAAAGGTTTTGTGAATGAGCTTGGCCTTTATCCAGGGCAATGGGAAGGTAGTGTATGTGTGCAAGGGAGAGGCAAGATAGAGGTTGTTTTGTGAAACGATCAACGGTTTTGAATGGGAGAATGGAAGATATGGAAGGCAATAATGCCTGGAGAGAAAGCAATAAGGCAACTACACTCCTAGAAAAGATGTTGGTGGCTTGGATCAGAGTGGCCTCAGAGGAGATGGAAAACAATCTGACGAACTCAAGAGATTTTTTTTTTCAGAAGTCTAGTGGCAGAATGAGAGAGAAGGTGCCTAAAATAGTGATTCCCAGGCTTCATTAAGGGACTGGTGACTCCACTTGTAGAAGGAGGGGATGGTGGCAATGTTTGGTGTGGGTGAGGAAGGAAGGAAAATGAGTCAGGTGCTAAGGAGGCTGAATTGAGAGACTGGAAGTTTCTAAGATGTGATATGAACCATTGCCTAATGTTCCCTGCCTCTCTTAGCTCCTAGTTCCAGCCAAACCTGTCTGTTGAGCTCCAGAGCTACTTATCCAAATGGTTCCTAGCAGAAACTCCAGGCTTTGTGCTTAATGGAATCCAATTCAGGCAAGTAACACAGAGGGTCAGGTTGCCTGTGAGTAATACAGTGTGGAATGTCTGTGGGGAACTGGAGAGCAAGGGCTGGTCTGACTCCAGAAAGATTTAGACTTTTGGAAGGCATTAGGCAGACAGATTTTGTAAGACCTTCCTGGTTTTGTCCTTCAAGCCTCCAGTCTATAATGCTAGGGTGAAGTGATCATCAAACATGGGAGGAGATACCGTCTTGGTGACCCAGAGACTCAGCCTTCCATAAACTCATTTGCAATTGATGACTTCCTGGGGTGTAATGAGAAACCGGAAGTGTATGATTCACTGGAGGTGAATGCTGAACCTCCATGCATTCTTATGCCTGACTCCATAAACTTCAGACAATGGAATGCCTAACCTGAAAGAGCCTTTGGGAATGGGTCATCTAGCACCTACGCTCTCAACCCTGATGCAAATCAGAATTTGCTGCAGAACCCCTGAAACACACAGATCCCCCACATTCTGCCAGACATCCCCAAGGAGGGTTCCAGGCAGCTGGGCAGGCTGCAAGGAGACTATGCAAGAATCTCCGTTTCTCCTCCAGAGCTACACACTCACATAAGGAAACAACCAAGATGAAGGGGCAAATGATTCACACACTCAGATAGAAAGGCCCCATGACTCAGCCCCTGCTCTGGCTTGAGGATCAAGGAGTCTCAGAAGCTTCCATTGCTCAGGGTCAGGTGAGCCCTGCCCACCATCCTGCCCAGACTTGTACCTGGCACAGCAACTGGGTTCATTCTCACTCACTCCCCTTTCCTCCAAGTTCCCATCTCCTTCAGTGAACTCATAACTGGGTTCTTCCTGAGCCCCCAAGAGAAAGCTCTGCCTACGTGACTTCTGATCTGTCTGAGGACACAGTCCTACTGAACATGTGACTGTCAGGTAATGGGAGGACCTCGGGCAGATGGCACTGCTAAACCTCTTAGAGAAGTGCAGCTGTTTATGTCACTTGCTGTAATTTACAGAGAATAGGTTATAGCCTATGGTCAGTCAGTCACCTGGAGTGCTAGGGCAGGAAGATGGTAGGAAGCCCATTCTCACTCTCCCTCAACTAAGCACAGGTTTGGTTGGCAGTGGAAGCCCACACAGGGCTGAGTCCTCAGGGAGCATCCCACAGGATCTGTGGGACTGTCAGGAGCTTAAGAAGCTGGCACTTAAGAATGTGCTACTTGCAGCTCTGCACAAATAATTAATTTTCTATTCATATTCTATCGAGCATGTGTGGATCTCAGAGTGATTGGAGTCTACAAAGCCCAGGAAGACTAATACTCCCTATGTCAGTCATGTCCAGTAATTTGTCATAGTGAGCTTTGGGTGGCCTGGAACTCTCCATCTGAACCCTGAACTCATAGAGATCCACTTGCTTCTTCCTCCCACATGTTGGGACTAAAGTTGTGCATCGCCACACCACTTAACAGACACCTCCTTTTCACTTGTCGATTGTTGTTGTTTGTGGTGGTCCTGGGAACTGAACAGTGACTTTCACAAACTCAAAGACAAACAACAATAGGATCAGCTACTGAGACAGAGTTTAAACTAATGCAATTTGCAAGATAAATAGAATTTAATTAACATTTACTGCACCGCTATAACATGAATTTACTCAGGAGGTCTGGCTTGGGTCCTTGGTGACAAAGACTCATGCATAACTAATTTGTGATGCTGAGCTATTGAAAGTTGATAGCCTAAGCTTGACTGCTCAAGTTTTACCAGTTTAACCATACTCTGGTGTTTAGTGCTGGTAAAAGTAACAAAACCCAAAAAGAACAACAACAAAGCATGTTTTCCTCTTTAGTGGGTCCTACAATAATCAAAGAATGGTGAACACTCCATTACAAACCAAGAATGTACTCTGCAAGAAAGCAATGTGTACACTTACATGAGACGCTGCAATGATGGGACCTGGCTTGGTATGAGACAAGTGGAGTATAGAGCTTTTAAGGTACCAAAAAGAGATAGGTGAAGCTGGATCATGAGATGGGATGGGAGAGTGGTGATGGGTGAGCTGGGAGAGGGGGGCTGGGCCCTACAATGTGCATAGTAGACTTTATCCTAACAGAATGGGACTATTCTGTGGGAGGAAGGTCATGGCATGATCCTGTCTGCACCTCAAGTCTAGGGATGGACTGGTGCAGGCAGGGTGGATGCAGAGGCAGGGAACCACAGAAACAGTAGAGACCAAAGTGTTACTTCCAAGGAGATTCAAGGAGGGAGGAAAAGAAGGCAATCTGGGATTTTCTTCCTCTGACAAAGGTCATAGCTGACAGCAGTTATGTCACAGGAAGAGTACATGTCCCCACCAGGTAGGTCTTCACCATAAAGGAGTGTGACTTGGTAGACCCACTTCAGTCACCCATCATTCTGCTTGGCTGTACCTAGGCTCTTATCCCATTGTCCAGTGTGGCCGAGTTCTTCCAGAACATTATTCCATGGGTAGGGGAAATGACCATACAGATAAATAAAAGTATTTGAAATGTATGGAAGTTGTTTTTTGCTTCCAAAAGGGATAAGAGGAGTGAAGATGAAAATGGACTGGAATGCTTTTTGACAGCCTCATATTTTAAGCAACTATGACCTCAAGTGCACTGGGTTTTCTTTTTTTTTTTTTTTCTTTGATTAGTTTCATGTTGCTTTTGAGCATATTTTGGCTCTATTTACAGGACAAATGATCTTAGAGGGAACAAGAAAAATTTCTCAAAGCTAAGGACTAGGAAGATGTGAGATTGAACAAATATCTAAATAAGCCTTTAGACCAAGCTATGTTTATCTTAGTGCTTGGCAATATACCAATATAAAAAATAAAAATGATATTTCTAAACCAAGTTGCCTCGCTCTAAACAAGAGAGCAGTCGTTTACATTAGGGATATGTGCAGACCCAGTTGGCTGCAGACCATAGCTACTGCAGTTTTTAGCGTGCATTCAATAAAGTCTTGGACTGGGGAGAATCAAAATAATGGAAATTATTTGCTCTGAGAGCAGAACCATTTCTCTGCAACTGCATTCTTGCAGGAAGTTTATTCTGGTAAATCAGTATCAAAATGACAAGACAATCCAACATGTCTCTAGAGGCAATATATAACAAGCAGAAGAAAAAGACAAGAAAAAATCCAAATCTATGTCCAGAAGATTAAGGAATTGAATCAATTTTTTCTTTGGAAAACTGAAAGAGTGAAACAAATTCATTAAAACATTTTGAGTGAAAACAGGAAGACCATGTCATGATGCTCAATTAACAGGAAAACACCATCAGCTAGAGTAAATGTTGAAGGCAGCAATCTGATTTTTCAGAGGCTGAGAAGCAAAATCTGTCATGAACTACAGTTCCAAAAGAGAGGCTGCGGCATGGAGAAGTTTGCACATGAAGCACTGAGGCCCTGTAACCACCATTCTTTCTGCTTTTGCAGGAGCTGCTCCCCAAGGGTTGCTTCGAAGACCACATCTATGAGCTGTGATTAGACAGAGGCTGGAGTCCTCAAAATGAAACAGGCCAGGGACTTGGTCATTGTCCTGGGCCCACTGAAAAGAGCTAGCATAGATGTTTACATGTGTCTGGGCAATGCCTCTCTTGCCACAGCATTCCAGCAGGTCGCTAAGGTGTTGTCCTGGCAGTCAGGCACAGGGGACAAGCAGAGAAGGTGCAGCACTTTCCAATTCTATTTTAAATCACCACATGGCAGAAAAGACTTAAAATATGCAAATCATTTCTTGCATGCCAGAAACGACTCTGAAGCTTTCTCATCAAGAAATGGAAGAACTGAAAGAGGCAGAAGATGGAGAGAGCCCTTAGAAAGATGGCTTTTGAGGGACTGGGGAGATGGTTCAATCAATCAAGCTTGAGGTACAACATGAGAACCTGAGTTCAGATCCTCAGTGCCCCCCCAAAATCTGGGTGCCCTGATGTCCAACTGTAACCCCAGCACTGGGGAGGTGAAGAGAGGAGGAGCCCTGGGGCTTGCTAGCCAGCAGGTCTAGCCAGATCTGTGTGCTGTAAGTCAAGATGAAGAAGACCTTTGTCTCAAAAGATATGGTGGGGAGTGACTGAAGAAGACATCAGATGTTGCCTGCTGGCTTCCACACACATGTGGACACATGTGTATGCACACCTGTGAACACAGAGACACCCATGCAGAAGAGTCGCTTTTGTTCTTTAAAATTCCCACAGTGTGGCTTTCTTTAAGCAAATTATACAACCATAGAGGTATTTTAAAGAAAAAGTCTTGGAGAGAAATAAATAAGATGCTAATAGCAAATATATGGATCTCTTAAAGACTGTAGTCTCTCTGGCATTGGTAACAATGTTCTAGTTTTCTATTGCTGAGAGCAACCTGAAGAGGAAAGGGCTTATTTCTTTATTTCTGCTTGCAGTTTATAGTCCACCATGAAAGGAAGGCAGGGCAGAGACTCAAGGAAGGACTTGGAGGCAGAAACCAAAATAAAGGCTGTGGAGGCCTCCTGCTAACCAGCTTGGTCAGCCATATATAAATAAACAGTCAAGTAGTCTCTTGGAGAGGAATAAATAAGATGCGCAGTATATAAGCATATATATTGAGTTTTTGAAACTTTATATATATATATTGAGGTCTTGAAAGTGAACATGTTACACTATTAAAATCATAAAACTACTTTAGTGGAGAAAAGAAAGAACTGGGTAAAGAGAGATTTGAAGAAACTAGTTTACATACATGAGCTTGAACAGATGAAAAAAAAAATCAAAGACATAATCCTTTTGAAATGACAAAATAATTTTGTTCTTTTAAAGGCTGGAAGGCCAGTGCACACTATAGAAAGGGTTTGATGAGGGCCACAGGATAGAGTGGGGTGGGGTGGGGTGGGGACTGGGGATGGGGTTAGCGAGTGTGTATCTAAAGCTAGGGCGTCTGGGGAGATGGCACCCTATGAGCAGAGTGAGTCATTTAGCTGGACATCCAGGCTCAAATGCCTTTCAAAACCATCCAAAAGAGACTTAAAGAAAAGAGGCAAGAAAGGGACAGTAGGGGCACAGTGGAAGGTGCAACTATCCATGATGTCAGGGCCTGTTATTTCCAGAATCCACTCAGGACCAGAAGGATTAAGGAATAGCTTAATGTAATTAGCAAATGCGCCGCTGGATTCCCTTAAAAAGGCACACAGCAAAGACAGGCTTGAGCAGAGAGTCTATTCTACATCTGTCCAAATAAGGTTAAGTATCACCAGTCTTGGATTCCATTCTTGGAGATGATTACTAAGTCTGTCTGTGCAAGGCTAGTCGACTCTGAAATCTTGTTAATGGTTAAAGTAGTAATTTTTTAGAAAAGCGTTCAGGGAACATATTTAATCCACTCGATTAAGTATTTTTTAAAACTACTCAGTGCATAAATTATTTGAATATTCAGTATTCAGGCCTGTCAAGTAACATTTATTCAACAGAAAATCACTGTCTGGAGCGAGAACTAGGTCCTAGACACAAGAAGCCATATAATCCTGCACCATCTAGGAGCCGGCTGTCCTTGTAACCAGATAGTGAGGTACTCTTATTGGCCAGGCCTAGGTCATGTGTCCAACCCCAAGCCAATCACCACAGCTAAGAGCCCAGAGCTCTCTGATCTTGCCTTCATGGAGCCTCGCTAGTGGAGCCTAGCTGGTGCAGCCATACCTGAACCAAGGGCTCCGAATAAGAGAAGTTGACTTACAGAGAGCCTGGGGTAGGAAAGAAAGGGTGATGGGTTAGCGTCAGATGTGTCACCTTCTAGGTGGCTGCTAAACATCCAGGAACAAAAACAACAGGAGAACAGCTGGAGCTGTTGAGAGCAAGTCGTCCCTCTCATCTCTGGGTTCCTTCTTAACTCATCACATATGGTCTCTTCTGCGAGTGGCTGCTTGGCTGTTTCTTTTTCCATTTTTCTACAACACTGTGATGCAGCCAACGTGGTGGAAAGCTCACCAGATGCCAGAAACCATATTGTTCAGACAGTTTGACTACCAGAATCATGAGAAATGCGAGCCTCTTTTCGTTACAAACTCTCAGCTTCCGATATTTTGTTATGGAAGACACCATTGGAGGGGTTTCCCTCAGATTGAGGCTGGTGTAAGCCGGAAAAGGCAGGCTCACTGTCCTCAGCCATGATGGATAAGATGACTGGATAAAAATCACGGCTTTCTTAGCTTTTCATGGGAATAGAAGTTTACACCACACCAGCTCATGGAGGTCCCACCGGGGCTGATCCCCCGTGCTGATCCCCCAGTGCCCTCAGCAGTGACTATCTCACTAATAAACTCTGCACTGGCTTCACTCAATTCTCCACCACACTTGTCTACTTTTCTTCAGGTGTGTCCAAAATCACCTCCCAAACAGATGACCTATCCCAAACCCCTGTAGCAAGCCCGCTTCTGGGACATCCCACTTTTGGGCCCCACCTTGCTATATAGGAAACTGTTACTCTACATACATCTCTATAAAACTTTGCCTTTTGAGGGTGGGGGTTGGGTCTGCTTCTGGTATGAGCCAATTGAAGGCAGGTGCACAAAGACAGGAGCCGCAGGGAGAATAAGACTGTGAGAACCAGGAAGTGGGAGGAAAACCCAGAGACTGTGGTTTCCAAGGAACAGAGAAGAAACTGAGAGGAGGAGGAATAATCTTGGAAACGTTAATACAGTAAGTCACACACTCTTGAAGTAATAAGATTCCAAACGCATGCTCCTCCAGGCTCTGTGTTATTCTAACAGTTCACTTTAGCAAGACTTGGTAAGAAAATAAGTCAAATTTATAACCTCAAAGGAAAGAGACCCCAAATGTCCAGTGAGGCTTGAAGATATTGGGGAGGGGGTAATAGAGCAAACTGAGGCAATGGGCAGGACTGTCTGGAGTTATGTGTGTTTAAAACAAGTGGCTTTGTAGAGGAAGATTCATCAAAGGTGATAGTTAATGACCTCTTATATCATCCCCCTTGCCTCATAATCTCCTGCTCTCTATCTCCCTAACTCTGGGCAGGCCTTGTATTTAAGTCAGGGTTTTCAAGAGGAATGGAACCGATAGAATAACTATATATTTACATATACACACACATATATACATATATATGATTTGATTTATTAGAAATATATAAATATGATTCATTACAATGGCTTACAGGCTGTGGTAGAGCTAGTCCAACAATGGTCTAGCTACCAATGGAAGGTCCAAGAATCCAGTAGTCATTCAGTATTCAAGGCTGGATGGTGTCTCAGCTGGTCTACAGTATATGCTAGAATCCTGAAGATGTAGGCTCTAATGTCAGTGAAGGATGGACTTGCCAGCAAGAGTGAGAACAACCAAGCTAGGAGAGCAAGTTTCCTTCTTCCATATCATTTATATGCCAGCAGAAGGTGTGGCCCAGAGTAAAGCCAGATCTTACCACCCCAAGAGATCTCCATTAATAGTGGGTCGTCTTCTCACTTAAAATAATTTAATTAAGAAAAATATCTCTCACAGGTGTGCCTAGTTGCTTAAGTTTTAGTTAATTCCAGATGTAGTGAAGCTGACAACCAAGAATAGCCACCACAGGACTCATGACATACTTTGAGAAAAGGGATGATGGAAGGAACACTGTAGAAATCCCAAGGCTAGGTCTTGAGAGGCCCTATGAACTTGCTTGCCTCAGAGATCCTCCCTTTACCATGGGAACAAGTCCAGGCTAACCTGCTAAAGAATGAAACCATGTACGACAGGACCACATCACCCCAGTGTCCTAGCCAAGCCTACAAGTGAAAGTTATCCAGGATCAATAAAGACATAAACTGTCTACGAATGCAGGAGTGAGACAGCTGGCATGAAAAGAAGACTGAAAGAATCAGATGCAAAAAACAAACACTACTTTTAATCAAATTCAGGGGGTGAACAGTTATGTAAGAAAAGCTAAGTGAAAGGCAGGCTTCACACTCCACCGACATCAGTGAGACTCAAAAGCTTGAAGCCAGTGTTTTCACACACATGGAAGGTAGGCAAGTTATCACACCCAAGATGACAGTGCTGAGATAGCTTCCTTGGTAGAGGAAAGAGACGGGAAGCCAGCAGCAGAACAGATGCATGCTTAGTGACCTCCTGGTGCTGGGTGTCTAGTTTATTAAAATTGTACTTCAGATTCAAAATTACTCCACAATGACCCAGTGTCATTTTCTACCCTGAATAGCTTTGACAGCCATGCAATGATACGTTGAAACAATGGCTGAATGGCCAGCATCACCACCCACTTCTGATAACAGAGTCCCTTTCTTTCCTGGCCGCACAGTGGGTAAGGAACTGCTCATATTTGACTGAGTTCCATCACCTTCAGGGGGTCCTTTAGCAAAGCAGATGTATATAGAGGCCTCTCATCTCTGCTTCTTGTTTTGCTGTTTTCCAGGGTCTCACTATATACTCAGGGCAGCCTGGAATTTGTCACGTAGTACAGGCTGGCCTCAACTCACAGTCCTCCAACCATTGTCTTCCAAGTGCTGGGACGCTCAGTATGGCCACTGCCTGTGACTGTGGGTCAACTTTTTGAGGCTTATTTACACTATGATAGAGGATGGACTGAAGTTGGCTAGGCGGAAGCAGCAGCAGCCTGGAGTCCCTTCTGCTCTCTCTGCTCAGAGTCTGAGCGAGGTCTCCTCTAGTAGAATTCTCTTTCAAGAGGTCTATTCTGCCCCTTGGCTCTTTGCCTTCCTTTGGCCTCCCACATCCTGCTGCCACTCCATCTCCAACTGAATGGACAACTATGCCTTTGTCTATGTAACCCCCAGTAGAGAAATGGTTCCTATTTCCCCTAGGAAAAAGTCTACTCACAAGACCTAACTATTACAGTTTCAGAATTTTTTTACCACCTTGTTATTAATATAACCACTACTAAAAATGGAATTACGTACACATAAAATGAAACAAATGATAGTTTTAAACACTTAAAACTCATTATTCCTAACTGCTTTCCTATAACTTAAAGATTTATTTATCTTTATATTAATCTGTATAGGTATTTTGCCTGCATGTACACTGTGTATAAGATGCAGGCCTAGTCTAGTAGAGGACATTGGATCCCCTGAAACTGGCAACAAAGAGCTGTAAGCTGCTGTGTAGGTGTTGGGAATTGAACCTGTGTCCTCTGTCTCTGCAAGAGCAGATGGTGCTCTTAACCACTGAGCCATCTCTCTAGTCCATGCATTTACTAAATTTTAAACCTATATCTGCATTGATTTAGATCTATGGTACTTGCACAGTGAGACTGATATATGCTGTCAAACTCCTTCCAGCCCTTCATTTCACAAGTCACTCCTTAAACTTAGCCTTAGTGACTGTAGTGAACATCAGCATTGAAATCAGCAAACATTACAGAAGAGTTGCTTTTGATTTATCAGTTAACTTATTGTTTTACTAATTATAGTGACTGAGAAGGAAGCAGCAAGCATCTCCTATAGAAGATCTGGTAGTGAATGTTGCAGACTCTGTGGCTCATACAGTCTCTGTCACAACTGCTGACCCACGCCTAAGTAGGTAGGCATGCAAACATCCAGTGAACTTCACCTACAAAAACAGGCACAGGTCAGAGCTGACTAAAGAGTCATGATTGGTTGATCCCTCAGCTAAAGACCTAAGAACATGCTTAAAATTCAGATTAGATAGGAATGCACATCTTGTGTGTAGTATGAATGGTATAAAGTAAAAAGATACTGTCCTCCAGTATTCCCGTTATGTTTGTATACATTCGTGTATTTGCACATGTGCAGGTGTCCCTGTGGAGGCCAGAAGAAAACCTGATAGCATCAACTGTCCCTCCTCAGACACTTTCCATCTTTTGTTGTTGTTGGGCAGATCTCTAGGTAACCTGAAACTTGACAATTAAAATGGGCTGACTACTGGGGCTGGAGAGACAGCTGTTAAAAGCTCTCGCTGTTCTTGTAGATCACCCAGGTTCAATTCCCAGCACCCATATTGCAATTTACAGCCCTCTGAGACCCAAGTTATCCAGCTGCCTCTCCTGGCTTCTTCACGCATCAGTAATGCACATGGCACACAGACATACATGCAGATAAACCACTCATACAAATAAAATAAGATTTTTAAAGAGGGGCTGCTGGCCAGTGAACCTCACAGATCTACCCTTCTCTGCTTCCCTCGTGTGTGCTTCATGCTTGGCTCTTTTTTCTTTTTTTTTTCTTTTTTAACTTTTTATTAATTCCTCCTGAATTTTACATCATGGACCCCAATCCCACTCATCTCCCCATCCCTTTGTATCCATCCTCCACCCTTGTAACCTCCCCCCACTGAAAGAAAATAATAATAAGAAAATCTCACCATGGAAGGTGTAGTGTGTCACAGTGTGTCCCACAATATACCCTTTGTCCACACATCTTTATTTGCAAATATTCATTGCAATGAGTCATTGGTCTGGTTCGAGGCCTCTGGCTTCTGTTACACTTATCAATACTGACACCTCCTTGGGACTCCTCTCAGATATCCTGTTGGTGCCCTGTGGTATGGAGGTCCTTCAGCTTTGGATCAGCAGGACTAGCCCTTTCACATGCTCCAGCAGTTCATAGATGGGGTAGATGTTAGGGTAGGCTAATTCAAAGGATGTGGGCCTGAGTGGTGTCTGAGTGGTCAACAATCCAGCTCTCCTGCACCAGCACCAGCAGGGCGAGCTCTCCAGCACTCCCCTTGCCAGCTCACCCAATGCTGCAGCCTTCAAGGGTCAGGGCCAGCTCTTCTGCTGTCATGTCCTTGGGGCTGGCTTACCCACACCTTTGCCACCAGGGCCAGTACTACTGTGCGGTTCAGGCTTTCCTGCCTGCCACAGGCATCAAGGGGTGAGAAGGGGGATGGGCATCTCTCCTTTGCCCATACCACCACAGGGCAGAGAAGGGACAAGGCCAGCTCACCCATACCCCTGTCATCAGGGTCAGCTCTACTGCGCTGCCCAGGTGTGGGCAGGGCCAGTTCTTTGAAGCCCTTGAACATCAACATGGTCCAAGGTGGTAGCCCAAACCTGGGACATCGGCATAGCCTTTGGTGGCAACATGGGCCATGGATATCTGATGCTACATGGTTGTGCCACAGATCCAGACATGGTCCTCGACAGCAGCAGCAGGGGTCAGGACTTGGCCATGTTCTCAGGTGGGAGGGCAGGCTGCTCACATGAGGCTATTCCTCACCACCCTTGCATCTCCAGTTTCGCCTTTCTCATAGTGATCAAACTGTTCCATGTTTCTTTCTCCTTCATCTCTCTACAGCATACTTGCACATGGTGGTGGCCCCGGCAGCAGGTGGGCCTCTGGGTCCACTTGGTTCTTTTTACACTGGTTCTGAGAAGAGAGAGCTCAGGTCTTCATGATTGCAAAGCAAGCACTTTACCAACTGGGCTGTCTCTCTCTGGCCCTTAAAAACTTACTCTTTGAAGAACAACACAGTTTTCATTTGTTCACACAAATACAAATGCCAACCAACATTCCATGTCAGAACTGCATAGAGTGTTGACTGCAGCTGAAAGCTGGCTTCACATGGAAGAATTCAGCCCAAATTCCTAACAATGTTCTCTGAGAACCAATTAGCTGCATGGAATTTACAATAAACAGAATTGTAGGTTTCATTACCATTTGCAAACCATGTGCCAAGAGTCTTTTGTTATTAGTGAAATCCATATTGACTGCGCACGCATGTACATGGATGCTGGCTGTTCAAAACATTTCCCTGAACACCACCCCCCTCACGAGGCCCTTGGTCTTGATGCAGAATAGTAGATGCAAATGGATTTGAGAAAAGGGCACTGTTGCCAAATTCCCAAGCCAAGTGTGTCTGAATCTCCTGCTAGGGCCATTGGGAGTTGGGGTGAGGGAAGCCTAAGACATCTCCGTTGTGTTGATGAGGAAAACTGAGGCTGCACATGGGTTTCATCACTAGTTATTGAGGGCATCAAACTCCACACTAAAGTCTGTTCAGATGGAGAGGCCATGCCTCGAGGCTGCCTCATTAGAAACAGTGTATTTGGTGCAGAAGAGCATAGTGGGGCTGCTCATGAAACATCATTTGAAAATGGGAGAAACTGCAGAGCTGATCAGGCCAGGGTGGCCTGCAGGAAAGAGAAGCTGGGAAGGGGCACACTCACAAGCCTTACAAAATGTCTTCTCTTTCATCACTGATATTTGCATGTGAGATGTACTATTTCAAAGCCTCTAAGTACACAGAAAGAACACTGGACTTGGCTAGAAGGTGGTGTTATTTATACTGCCTCAACAGTCACAGAGTCTCCAATAAGATTCAGCAGCAATCAGCCAGAGTGTTGAGCATCCTCTGCTTAAACATCCATGCAACAAATGGCAAAGCTATTACAGAATCAGCACACCAGGCAGAAAGCAAGGGGATGAAGTTGGTTACACCTTGTCCCTCATTCCTGCCTCTGCCACCTGGCAGCTGATCTCTAACAGCCAACCTCTGTATTGTGTGCAATCACACTTGTCTTAAAATGCACCAAATGGATAATCATTTCCCTGACACTATTTGTATTACCCAGAACCCGTGTCCTTTCTGGCCACAAGGGACATATTCCTAACTCAAAGACAGACAGCCCACTCTCTAATAAGAAACAATGCTGGGCTGGAGAGATGGCTCAGCGGTTAAGAGCACTGGCTGCTCTTCCAGAGGTCATGAGTTCAATTCCCAGCAACCACATGGTGGCTCACAACCATCCATAATGAAATCTGGTGCCCTCTTCTGGCCTGTGGATGTACCTGCAGACGGAACACTGTATACATAATAAATAAATCTTAGAAAAAAAAAAAAAAAGAAACAATGCTGTCCTGCAGAGAATTCCAACTGAGAAGAGTGGAGGCTGTTACAGATTGTGGTGGTGACTGGAGCTGGAGGACGATGGGCAGATGGGGCTGGAGTGGCTATCCAGCCCCAACTGAAAAACAAGTGAGCAGAGGAACCCAGCAAGACAAAAGAGGTACAAAGAATAGACAAGATGGAGAGAAACCAGGACCAACCTCCTGAGGGACTGAAGAAGAGCAAGAGCGGCCTTCATCCTCACCGCAAGAGAGCACTAGTCTTTGTCTCATCAGAGTTAGCCCGAGGAATTCCCCGTTCCTGGCTTCAGACCACAGAGAGGAGGAAGAAGACTGTTAGGAGTGCTTTTGTTTCTGGCAGGTAGTAAGTGCTCAATAAACACACATGGTCTTATTTCTAATGTTTAAATGATTCTGTAGTCCCTTATAGTAGTTAATGTCTACATCCCTGTAGCAGAGTACCCAACTGAAACAATTCAAGGGCACAGAGATTGATTTGGACTTGTAGTTTCAGAGAGGTATCATTTTATCTAAGTTTGTGTTCCAAGGGCTTGATTGCAAGAGCTAAAACACGAGCAAAGTATCTCCACTTGGGTCCTCTCCCTTCCTCTCTCCAATCCTCCAAACCATGATCAAATTTACCCTACAAGATATACAGCACAATTAGTGTGCACCTCTTAGCCTTGGCTAATTAGGTCTTTTATCAATTAAAAATATTTTTCCCATTAAGCCCAGGAGTTGAGAGGGAGAATGGAGCCCCCTCCTTGGTTTCTAAAACCTCTGAAAATCCCGGTAAGATAATGTCACTGATTTGGTTCATTTCAGGTGCACACCAGGCTACTCAACCTAGGTGAATTTAATGACTCAGGACAGGTCGGGCAATGAATGTCCCTGTAAATCATTTCTAATTGCAAGCATAAAAATTAAAAATCAGTCTGAAGAGCAAGATAACACAATGCTAATGACAGAGAGCAGTAATCTGAAGATAGAGGCTCCCTGCTGTAATCAGGCCCATTTGGATGACAGAGCACCAAGCCTCTGGGGGACTGTTTCTGGAACAAAAGGCTGGGAGCCTACTTCGGTCTTTAATGACTTGCTATGATAAAAGAAATTAACTGAATTTTCACATTGCAGTTATAAAACTTAAAAGGGAATTTTTCCCCTTCATACTCTTTATTTTTGTCCTCTCAAGATAAACCAACAGCAGGTCTATTTTAAAGTCTATAAGGGTGACTTTAAAGACTCATTATGTTCAAACCTGTACTATTCAAAGTCCAGCTCATAAATTATGTCCAGATGGAGAAATCAACAGTTCTACAGTGGGGACACATACGGAGGCTTGAGGGAATTGGAAAAAGCCGAGTCTTATTTCTAATGTTTATATGATACTGTCGTCCCTTATGTCTGCACGTAATGTTAATGTCTGCGTCCCTGTGAGCAGAATACCCGACTGAAACAATTCAAGGGTGGGGAGATTGATTTGGGCTTGTAGTTTCAGAGAGCTATCAGTTTATCTAAGCGGAGAGAGTTGATGGCGGAGCACTTCTGTCCATGGTAGTTTGGGCACAAGACCCACTGCTTTCCACTTGGCAGAGGAAACCAAGGCTGGTCCACAACCTTAAATGATCTTTCCAGCCAGACCCTGCTTCCTCAAGATCACACAGCCTTTAAAACAGTGACACAACGTGGGGACAAAGTGCTGGGAACACACAGGCCTGTAAGGGCCATTCCAGAGTTCCACTTCAGTCAGAGTCGAGATAGCTTTAAGATTCTTCCCTCATGGGCGGTGGTGGCGCACGCCTTTAATCCCAGCACTCGGGAGGCAGAGGCAGGCGGATCTCTGTGAGTTCGAGACCAGCCTGGTCTACAGAGTGAGTCCAGGACAGCCAGAGCTACGCAGAGAAACCCTGTCTCGAAAAAAACAAAAAACAAGATTCTTCCCTCATGATGACTGAAAACTACAAATTGCATTCCCCTATCCCTTGCCTCTTGAACTGGGTGGATAAAAAAAGCATCTTTCCATCTCTGGGAGGTGCTTCTTAAGAAGCCTTATCTGGGGTTGGGGATTTAGCTCAGTGGTAGAGCGCTTGCCTAGCAAGCACAAGGCCCTGGGTTCGGTCCTCAGCTCTGGAAAAAAAAAAGCCTTACCTGATCACTCAGCACCCCTTCCTCTTTTCCCAGAACATCCCCATCTGGAAGGGACATCATTCCCCTTCCCGTTTCCCTTGGACCTTGCGCTGAACCTAATCCAGGCTTTGCCACTCTGGGCTATGGCATGAGAGAACTGAGTTCTTTCTCACAGATCAGTCAGTACTTTGACTCAACACTGATGTGACACCATGTGAGAACCATGATCAACTAACTCCAAACACCTGGCCCTGCGGAGACCCTCGGAGAAGTACCTGTAGGATAATGGAAACCTACTTTATTGACAGATTGGCCCGGGAGAAAGCAGTGGGGGCAACAGCAAAGCATTAACACTAGTGAACACAGATTGGGGCAGGGTGTTTTTGTAGACAGATAATCTTATTTAAATTTAAATACACCCCACAACACACACACACACACACACACACACACACACACACACACACACACACA
>CAJQZJ010032130.1:9459797-9470468 GCA_907164525.1 Lophiomys imhausi
ACACACACACACACACACACACACACACACACACACACACACACACAATTCTTGCCCTTGATCCTAACAGAACACCTTGGGATAGTTTGTATGGGACTTAGAAATATTTCTGAGAGCCCCTGATAGAATTATGGTGTTTCCTAGAGCTGGAGAAGTGGCTTGTTGGTGAAGAGTGTGTAGTGCTCTCTGTTGCAGAGGACCTGAGTTTTGTTCCCAGCACCCGCATCAGGTGGAACACAATCACTTTTAACTCCAGCTTCATAGGATCTGACATTCTCTTTTAGCATCTGTGGGCTGTCCATTCACATCCATGTGTGAGCGCACACCCACGCACACACACAAGAATAAAAATGAAATCATTAAAAATCATAGACTTTTCCTGAGCATCTGGGGTGACAGTGCCCCACAGTCGAATGCAGTCATTTGTGAGGTGGATGATGAAAGGAGAAAATCAACTTTAATCAACTTTAGGGATAAAAAGGTCATAGGTGTCTTGGAGTCCTAAGTCACAGAAGGAGTGTATATGTCCAAGGACAGGGAGAAGAGCTGGGTTTTGACTAGAGTCTCTTTTCTCTCTTCTACAGAAGTCCTTGTACCAGCCCAGGCAGCTCATCCTCTCTGTGGGAAGGCTTGATCACACGCTGACTGCCTGCTGGGCTCCTCCTCAAGCCTCAGAACCAGTTGGTTAGGGTCAGGACCTGGGCACACACATGTTTCTAACCAGTTTCCAGGCAACACTGCTGCTACTGACTTGTCACCAACTCTTAAGATCCACTGCTCGATACCAGCTGGGGTGCACAGACAGAAAGCCGCCATGTTTCAGCTCATTACTCAATCACTGGGAAAGGTTCTCTCTGCCCCACGCCCATATTCATGGTAGACAGAATTTACTGGTCCAAGTGGAGTAATTCCCTGCAGCCCTTTGCACATGTGCAGTCATCCCCAGAGCCAAGGACCTGGCACAGCAGACTGCTAGGAGGTTCAGCAGTCTATCATTAATTCTGGGCTAGTAGAGGCCCAGATATCTTTGTCACAGCTCAGGACTCAGGAGACCTACTCTCAGCTGGGACTGAGTTACTCTGTTACTCCCATCTCTCCAGACAAGAGCTCTTGTAAAGGAATCCTGATTCCCAAAGGCCAAAAAGAAAAGAGCTCTGCAGTAAACAGTTGACCAGCTTGGTTCATGGCAGAGGTTCTCACTCGTGGTAATTTCAGGCTCAGGGGAATGACTATTGGCAATATCTGGGGAGAATTTTTACAACTTGGGTGTGGAAAGGAGATTTGGAGCTGAGGAAATGTCTCAGTTTACCACACAAATGTGAGGACCTGAGTTTGAATCCCTTTAAACCATATGAAGGTGAACTCAGTAGCTCACACCTACAACCCTCCACTCCTGTATCTGGTCTCCAGCCTAAAAGATACTTAAAAAGAACAATTCTCTCCAGGGCAGGGGCAAACCTGTTCTATATGGTCACATGCCATCCCTGTGCTGACTTGGGGTCCCACATAGCTACATGGTAGCTTTGTGAACTCAGGTATACCACAACCTCTCTAAACCTCAGTTTCCACATACATCAAAATGGGATGATTAGAGTTGTTAAGGAGAGCAGAACAAATCAATAAACACCAAGATCTTAGCCCAAACAGTAATCACTCTCCCCATGGTTGTTATGGAGCACGATTGTTTTATGTTCATTGGGTTTTTAAAATTCCTTTGTAAAAGATTTGTCTATTTCATGTGTATGAGTGTTTTGTCTCATGTATGTATGTGCAACAGGTGTGTGCTTGGTGTCCTAGGAGGTCAGAAGGCTTTGGATTCCCCAGCACAGGAGTTAGGGATGTTGTGAGCCACCATGAGAATGCTTGGGATCTGAATCCTGGTCCTCTGCAAGAATAAGAAGTGCTTTTAAACACTGAACAATCTATCCAGCCCTCGCTGGTTTGTTTGAAGATAGGTTCTTACTATATACTCCAGGGTGGCCTTCAGGGCACAGTCTTCTTGCTGCAGTCTCCTGAGTGTTCAGACAACAGGTGTGCAGCACCGCACCTGCCTTCAGCATTATTTCGTTATAATGAAGGTATTTTAGAACAGAATTGGGCTAGATCGCTTAACAAATTCAAAACAATCAGAGAACTGGGAAGGTGGGCAGCCCTGAGAATTTGTGTTTGGCATCATTCTGCCATCTTTCTCCGTCCCATCACATTGTGTACTTATGTTGGCACTTTTCACACTGAATTACAGCAAGTGAATATTAATCTGAGCTGATACTAATCACCAGTGACAGAAAATTCCCAGTCTGGTCGAACTTTCATAACGTATTAGAAGTAAAAGGCCCTCTGCTGCTTCGCGCAGGGCAATCTCTATGCCATCCATTGGCGGACAGTAGGATCTGCTTATCTGCTAAAGGCTTCTTAGCACAGCCCAGTGACAACATGAACCCCGGGATTGCACAGCAGATGTTAGCTGTCCAAACAACCCTTTCCTCCATCAAGTAGTCAGTACTAGCTAGTGTCCTGCATCCTTCATGTACCTGAGAGCTGCCAAAAAACTCCACCCACAAAGACGTCACATGTATGTGGAAACATTAAATCTTGGAATCTTACAGTTGAAACACCTTAAGTCTCTTCCAATCCAACTTGTTTCTTTTTGAACTATCTCAGCTTGTGGACGGGACTAGAGGTGTCCCTCAGTTTACAGTGGAATTAGGTCCCAATTACCTGCCTATAAATTGAGAGAAGCTCCAGCAAGATGGGAATGTAATGGATGCGCCTAACCTACCAAACATCCTGGCTTAGCAAACAGTACACTGCAGGGGGCCAGATGTTTACCTAGGAGACAGCCCGGTATGTTGCTCTTTGACATCTTGAAGGAGGATTGGACCATCTATCGGTAGCCCAGGGACAGACGAAGATTCAAAGTTCAGTGAAGAATGATTACTACTGACCTTGTCTCATGTTTGCCACATCATCACATCACAGAATTGTGCATCCAACCATCAAAAGTTGGGGACTGACTTATGTGACTTTAACCCGAAGATAAGACATATTCCACAGGAACTGGCTATAATGTAGGAATAATATAATCAGCTCTATCACTTCTAACCCAGTTGCTGTATACAGTCCTTTAGGAGAATTTTGTCCCCATTTTTATCTGGACATTGTGGTGTTTTATTTTGATTTAATGCGATAGCATTTGACCTTTAATGGATTTGTCCCACTTCATGAGATACTGAGTTATTTGTGCCTTAATTTGTGTATCTTCTAGATGACTTGTTTCTTGACCTATTTTCTTTTATCTTTAAATTTTATTTATTTATTTGTTTGTTTGTTTGTTTTGCAGTGTTATGTGTGTGTGCCTGCATGAGTTTGTGTACCATATGCATGCCACTGCCCCAGGAGTCCAGAAGACGGCACCAGATTCCTAGGAACTGAAGTTAGAGGTGGCTGTGTACCACTAGGTATGTGTTCATATTGTTGGTTTGGAAGCTAAACAGTGTATTTCCATTCTTTTGGTCCATATTATTTTAACCTACTTAGCTGTATATGACTATAAAGCTCCAAAGTCCAAGGTATTTACTACTTAGCCCTTTAAGGAAATGTTCACAGGCCCTCACCTTGAAATATTTTTGTTGGACGAAAAGTCAAGGTTGATGGAGATTTTCCCTCAATACCTCTGCATCCCCTGGCCTTCAATATTGCTTAAGAGTAATGATACTTCATGCACAAAGGATATTTTTAATTAAAAATGTGGTGCTAGGGATTGAACCCAGGGTTTCATTCATCCTCATCAAGCACCCTGTTATCGGAGCTATATCCCTAGGCCCATGTTCTTAAAGTTTACTATGGCCTGTGTATTTGTGAAGTTTTCTTTGTCACAGTTTTGAGTTTGGCATGCATCTCTACCTAAAAGGTCCGTGTCTGTCTTCATTCATGTCAGTTGCTGCTACTGTGCCATTCCTTTGTTGGAGCCTCTGACCTCGTTTCTGTATTTCAAGTTTTAAAAATAAATTTTCCACTATTTTATTTGGTTAAACGTCCTCTCTATTCATGCTGCATGCTGAGTGAATTCATCACTATCTTCCGATCCACTCGTTCTTCAGATGATTATAGCCCATTGATTTCCCCTGGTTGAGTGACTATTAATTCTTTGTTTCTAAGTTTCCCATTGGCTACCATTCACTTGTCCATTTTGTTTTTCATTGCTGGCTATTTTTCCTGTCGGACAACCTTTCAATGGACACTGTGAAGATTACCGGCAATCTCCTCTCCAACGTCATTTCGGGGCTTTCCTTCTTGTGGGCTGTTTTTCTCAGGTATTTTACCACAGCGTTGGAAACCTGAGATTCGACTGCTGAGTAGGGCCAGGGATAGTGAGAAATGTCCTATAATACCCAGATCAGCCATGCTCCATGAAATAATTGTGTCTCGTGTGCCTAGAGTCCCGATGGTGATAAATTTGTCATGCTACCTCCAGGAGTGGCTAGAAATGTTCAGCCTGTCTTCATAGATAAGGGAGCTACACTCCAGTCCCCAGATTTCTGCAGCAGCGTGTAGCTGGGTGAGCACTGTGAGCTCTGTCATCTCTCACAGATGTATCTTTGACCACCACTGTCAACTGCTGCCCCACAGTGGCTGGCCAAAAGACTAAGACGCCCCCCTCCATGAAATGTTGATACCTCTTAGCTGTATCTTTTGTACCTCTTTGGTTTCCTACTTAATAATTTATTTCTTGTAACTATACACTTGGGACACATATTTTGGGCTAATACATGAATTCACTGAGCCGCTTTGCCCCACTATAACCCCTTGGTGAAGCCAGTTAAGTATTGAAGCATTTGTTTATCTTCTCATTTTATTTCTTTCCTAAATAAAGATATCAGATGGTTTGAAATAAGCCCTCATAAAAACTAAGATGAAAAATACAGTATAAGCTTCAATATTTAGAGGGTTGTCACATTCTCTTCCTGGTTTGGCTATGACATGCTTCACCCATTAAGCTTCATGTACTGAAGTGGGTCCCAGCTGATGCTCTTGGCTAGGGAGAAGCTAGAAACTTTAGAATGTGGGGACTAACTTGAGGAAGGAAGTCACCAGGGGTGTGTCCTCAACACTATCTGTCCTGCGCTTTCCGTCTCCCTGTTCCTGTTTCCTGTCTGACTTTGACATGTTCTGCCACACCCTTCGCTGTGACAGACTGAAACTATGAGCAAAAGAAAGGTGTCCTCTTCATTACATCATCCATGAGCCATTGCAATGAGGGAAAAAGAAGCCTCAGTAAAACACTGGATTCTTTCTTCCTTTTTCTTTATTTTGTTTTGTTTTGTTTTGTTCTTCGCGACAGGGTTTTCTCTGTGTTACAGCTCTGGCTGTCCTGGACTCACTTTGTTTTCTTAATGACCCTGAAAATGTTATACAATCAATGGCTGCAGTCGCAGTGTTTGCCTAGCATGCATGAGCCCTATGTTCAATCCCCAGTATCACTGGAAAAAGACAGGAAAAAAAAGAGAATGCTGAATACTCACTCGACTCATAGACATTAAGTGTAGTTGCCTGAAAGAAACCAGACCATTCAGCATCGTTTGAAGCAGGAACTATCAGAGGTTTGATAACTCTCAGGAGCTCACATGGCAAGGGAAAAGAGGAGACTCTGGGTTCCCCTCATCTTTGGCCTCCACAATCAGTAATTCCGCTATAACAAGCTGCCCTGGTTTGTTGGTATCCCTTCTCATTTCATTGCTATTGTTAATTTAAAAGATTTTTTTAAAAATTCTTATGTCCATTGAAACATTTCCCATTTACTGCTTGAGGTCCTTTAACTCTGGCAAGATGCTTGAAATAATGACTGCATTTATGCATTTATAAATTGAGCATACGTTTAAGAAACAACAACCCATGGAATACACAATTCCATTTTAAATTTTTTAAAATGACCGGGTTACTAAAAAAAAAAAAAGTGCAATTTTTACTGTATTATTGCCTGTGAAATATTACAAGTGCCAAATATAATTACCTTAATGCTATTTTTGATATTATATCAGCAAATCACACAGAGTCCCCACTGTGACACTTCTCTCAGGGTAAGCATTATCCCGGTGGAGTGTAGGTCCCTGTGGAAAACGCCATTTTGGTGTTGTGGCAATTAGTCACCCTGAGCCTGCCAGAAAGGCCTGATTCCCAGCCACTTGTAGAATGTTGAACCTGTAAACATCTAGTACATTTACCTTCTCTTTGTCCTTTTCCCAATGAATCCCCAGAGAATCCTCTTTATATACACAGAGAATCATTTTATGTGATAAGAACCTTTCTTGCTCTATTTTCCTTCTTAATCATCAGAAAATCTCCTTCTCCTATTAAAATACACACTGTGAAAACTGGAGAAAGAGCTAATGACACATTGCGCTGAGGACTAATACCCTAGTGCCGAGAGGAGGAAACACACACGTGATGTGATTTGTTGATGGAGGATTAGCTCTCTTCACGTTGAGCAAACAAAAATAATAATTCCTAACAACCTCTGGAGGCCACCAATTTGCTTTCCAGCATTCACAGGCTTATTAAAAGATTTTTTTAATGATGCAAAGAGCACCCTCCCACATATTTAAGCTTTGCAAAATGCCCACTTACTTTGGGTATAAAAACACCATGTGCTGAAGTCCCATCCAGCTTACAGGTTTGAGGAAGCTATGTGGTGGGGAGAAGGCACCCTCCAGGCACTGAAAATACCATTTAGCATGTAGAATCTTAAATAGTCTACCTAGAAAACAAAGGATTGCATCTTTACCTCACCCCCATTGAGCTCTGTTAAAAATTAACTAGAGGGGCTGGGGAGATGACTCAGTGGGTAAGGGGCTTGTTGCTCAAGTCACCAACACCGAAGATCAATATAGTCACGTGTACCTGTAACCTCAGCATTGGTAGGCAGAGACAGATGAACTCCAGGCCAGCTGGCTTCACTAACAGGGTGGACATCAGCCTCAGTGAAAGACCTCTCCCAAGTAATAAAGCCTAGAGAGACAGAGGAAGACACTTGGTGGCTTCTTCTGGCCTATGAATGGGCTCCTGTGTGAACATGCACACACATATACCCACCATGCCACACCCAAGACACACACATACTGAAAAATTAACTGGAAGGACTCTTGGAATTTCACTAAAATTCTAAGCTGTCAATTTCTTTGGATGGAATTGTGTGAGAACTGCAGTTTTGAGGCTGGAATTAGTTATAAAGCATTCTTGCCCGTTCCCTCCGGCCTGGAAGGTTTCTCCAGCTTAGTTGGAAAGATAAAGACAATAAGTTACTGACCCCTGAGCAACTATGCATCTTCAGGGTCTATTTTGGGTAGAAAAACATCCCTCAGGTTGGGGCCCCATATAGAAAATGTAATTAATAAACCATCATCTCTCAGCTCTACACACAGCCTTTGACAGCGCACAGGGAAGAGAGAATAACTGACGTCCCTGGCTGGGCCTCTCATGCTTTCTTAAAGGACCCCCACATTTCTAGGCCAAGATGCCTGGATTTGTATGAGGGAACTTGGCCCTCTCTTCCGATGACAGAACTGTCTCTGCTCTTCCTAACCATCCAGGCCCCAACCCAGATTCATCACTCACGTCAGCTTTTGTAGCTTGAAGCTTGGGTCTTGAATATCCCCCAAAGTCTCATATGTTAAATATCTTCCAAAGGCTGCCATTGGGGCCTAGTGGAATGAAGTTAGATCATCTGAGAATATCCTGGGGAGGGGGAGAGTATTTGGACCTCTTGCCCACTCTTTGCCTTCCAGCTGCAGTGAGGTGAGTGGCTGACTCCACTTTGTGCTGTCGTACCAGCAAGTTCCTCATTGAAGGCCCCAACGACAGTGCCAAGTGAGCAGAAAGACTCTGAAGCCTGAGCCAAAGTTTAGGCCCTCTTCTTTCAGCTTGACTTATGGCTTATCTCTGGTGCTTAGGGCAGTAAAGGAGACAGTGAAGAGAAGCACTCCAAGGGATCCTCAAGGCCTGACTGGCATGACAACCTCCAAAAAGACCAGTGGGAGCAGGCCTGAGGAGAATATGTTCCAGGGCCAGGCACACGGTGGGCAGAGCATCCTGAAATTGTAACTATGACATAGATGCTTGTGTAGCCTCTCTGTGCCTGTGTGAACTCGGGCATGTGATTTCTCCTCTCTCTCACTCCTAGCTCTGAGGGTTTAAAGTGTCTGTTAGCTGGAACAAAAACATTGGTGTCTTGCCCCAGGAACATCGGACTCATTGAGATAGATAGATAATAGAATGTTATTATCAGTTGCCAAATACATATGGACTGGACATTGGGAAAGTATGTTATACCTTATAATTTTCATAATTGTTGCCTCATTGTTCTTATTGCCTTGTATTTTATTTATTGTTATAAGAAAAAGAGCCTTTTATTGGGCTAAAAGGGGGAGATGTTGGGGAAAAAAGATACACCTTAAATTTAAAAAAAGAGGATGGGGGAAGAGGGGAAGAGGGTGGGATCAGGGGAAGGGGGAGGAGGGTGCTATGACTGAGATGTAACTTGAAAAAATAAATAAATGTTGAAAAAAAAGAATGTAGTCAGATTTGGAAAGAGAAAGGAGACTAGTAGGAAGGTGGAAGGAAGATCAAGAGAGAGGTTAGTGATGTATAGATGTGATATGAGTACATCAGAAGTGGCCATAAAAGTGCCTCAAGGAAGCTCATTGTTTTATGTAATAATGAATAGATGACAGTTTTTAAAAATTGTTTTTAAATCATTTTTTATTTAACATAAAATATGAAGCCTGGGTTGTTCTAAAAAAAAAGAATTTATTGTGTGGATATGTGTGCATGTTCATGTATGTGGTGCATTGTGGTGGTGGTGGTGGTGGTGGTGGTGGTGGTGGTGGTGTGTGTGTATGTGTGTGTGTGTGTGTGTGTGTAAGAGAGAGAAACAGAAAGACAGCAACAGAGACAGAGGCAGAGAGAAACAAAGAGAGACAGAGACAGGGAGTTATATGATGGGTGGTAAGAGATCCCTGACTGGCCATCCAGCCCTGTTTGTCTCCTCCCAGCTGGTGTTACAAGTGTGTTCTGCACCATCACACCTGGCTTTGTTTGTCATGCTTGGGGATCTAATTCCGTTGCTATACTTGTGTAGCAACCATTTTACTGACAGCCATCTCTCCACCCTACAGTATTTTTATCCACACTATCCCCCTCTTAAACGAAGAAGTTGACACATAGAGATCAAGATGGCAGCTGTCCTCTGCAATTTAAAGTCTCCAGGGCTCCACACTCCCGTAGGCTTAGTCCTTCCCACCTTATCTGACCGTCACTCTTGCCACCTGCCAGCCTGATGAACTATTTGGCTGCCCCGTTAAGCCCAGAAGGTTTATGGTTTTTTCCCCAGTTCTTTGTGGCTTTAAATTAATATTTACCCACTCTGAATACAATCCTGACTAACGTCTAAAATTTGAGCAGTGTGGGTCTCCACAGAGATTTATATCTATAATTTTAATCCTTCACACCAAGCTGGAGCACTATCTTGGCTTTGGGGTTTTTGTGCCTCCCTGCTTCTGAATGCCAGGTATTTGGGATTAAATCCAGCCTGAAATGTTATTTGCTCTGTTTACTGCTTTTTGATGATTCTCTTATTATCGGCATGAGCTTTGGTGCTAATTGTACATTACAGTGGTTGTAAGCAGGCAGCCTGGAACACAGACAGCAGGACCCAGGCTGGAGCCATGGCTGTTCAATGTGATTCGGCCCAAAGGAAGAAGGAGGAAAAAAGGGGGAGATCTTACTTTATAGTTCTCTAACAGTCGGACCCAGTGCTGACCTAAAGACCAGATAAACATTTCAGGGCTTTACCAAAATGTCCTACCATGAGATTGTACCAAAGAGAAAAATGAAAGCCATTCTTAAAATCCTTAACGGTAACCAAAAAATAAATCCAAAGCTTCAGACTCTAGAATCCACATATGATTGTTTTCAAGGACTGCTCTTGAAGAGAAATGGTCAATCCAAATTTTAAAAGTAGTTAAAAAGATGTTGATGGTAATTAATTTGTCATTAATGTGAGCATGAAGATTAAAACAGTCAAATAACACATTTTAAAACTTGAATTTGAACAAAAATTCTCAAAATTTCTGCTTTTATGCTATCATAAGTATTCACAGGAACAGTTCTGTTCTGTCTTCTGCAGAAACTCTGCTGGTATCCTTAGATTCACAGTGACCCTGAAGTCACACTCCAGGGTAAAATACTGTAATACATTATGAATACTTTGCAAGTTATTATGAAAGGTCACATATGGCACTAAACACATCTAAAGAAGTATGATAAATTATACACGGAAAACAAATTATGTAGTACTTCTTGGCATTTTTATTAACTTCAAAATGATTTTAGCCCTGACATTTTGCACAGTGTAATGAAACACAAATTATAATTAGCAAACATCTTGGTGTTCATCCTCAAAATTATCTTTTGCAATTCCCAGTTTTCTGACAAGTACACTGCTGCTGGAGAGAAGGGACCACCCGCCACCACCAGCCTCAGGCTTAGCTTGCCCATCTAGGACTTCAGTTCTTTCCACATCTCACATAGCCCACATCACCACTAGTAGACCCTCTATCAAGATTTGGATCTGATTTTGTATTTGTATTCTTTCCTGTACATAGATCCTCCCAAATG
>CAJQZJ010032130.1:9481733-9495050 GCA_907164525.1 Lophiomys imhausi
GATAACTCAAGAACTAGATAAAAGTATAGTTTTCTCAAAACAAGCAAGTCACAGATTCACTAACTTGAATTCTCTGAAGCCTCTAATGATCCTTTTTAATAGTCTTATTTCGAAAACTGCCTGGACTGCTGGACAGAGGAGGAGCTGACAGTTTGCAGAACTCTGATCAGCAAGCAGGGCCTGGGCTGAGGTTCCATGCACAGTGAGTGTTTTTGTAGGTTCCATTGTCACCTCGGCCTACAGGTGCGACTTTGCATGGAGAATGACCTCTCCAGGATGGAAAAGCCAACTACACTGGCTAAACCTCAGCCACTGAAAGGCACAATGAAAGCTCTCTTGTGTAATTCTGGGCAGAAGAACTAAGTGTCATTTTCCACACTTTCTCTGTACTAGACTAGTGATTATCTTGCTAGCATGCACCTCCAGCAGTTCACAACTGCCATGACAAAAAGTTCACTGACAAATTATCCTGACTTAGGAAGTAGTGGTAGTTCTTCTGTGAGTCCATTGGCCTAATTTCTGCCTCATCCTGTTCTTAATTTAAAAAAGAGAGAGAATTTATTTTATTTTGTGTGTGTATATGTGGAGGTGTGTGTGTGTGTACGCACCCACTATGTAGGTACAAGGTGCTCTGGGAGGTCAGAACCCTGGAACTGTGAGTCACCTGATGTGGTGCTGGGAACTGAATGGTCCTCTGCAAGAGCAGCAAGTGCTCTTAACCCTGAAGACATGTCTCCGTCCCTTTCCTGTTAGTTAATAGTCATGAAGGTATCCAAGGAGATGGACCAGTGCAGCACAAACAGGGAAGAAGGGAGACTAGAGAAACTGGGACAGAGCTCTGCAGTGGGTGGAGGTGAGGAAGATAACAAAACGTTTAGTTTGCAAATACCAGACAAGAACCTACATCCTCCTTCCCCTTCTTAAACTGCAGCGCCACTGTGGCTATTTGTGGCTTTCTTCTGCCCTCTAGTGGGCAACGGTGGTCAGTGTTTTTCCTTGAGTGACAGCCAGACTCTCTTATGCACTTGTCGGCCTTCTTATTACATCATGAATTTTGATAAGCCCATTAGCCAGCCAGGCAGCCAGGAGGAGGATGTCTTTCTCACTTGATGACTACACAATGAGGAGTAATATATTTTAATTTAAACACCATAAACCTATTGAGTGCTTAATTAACTTTAACCGTCTTTAGGGGAATGAAGCCAATTTGAGGGGGTCAAAAGGAGTTGTTTCAATATCAAACAGTTTTACATAGTCAATCCATTCATTCGGCCTACAGCTACTGATTAACACACAAAATTAACATGTTAGTAAAAATTCATATTCAGGCCTCTGGGGAAATTAAGATGCGCATGCACAGGGCATGATTAGCACGGCTATTGTTTTCTCCCAACAATATAATTTAATGGGTTTTTAGAATTACAGAAAGAGAGACTCGGTGCTGGTTTGAATTGATTATTTACCACAAAGCTTTGAAATATAGAAACGATAGAAAACATCTCAACCCAAAAGGGCCAGGGAACAGAGGCAGGGGAACCCAGAGTGAGGGGTGGCTTCCCGAGGAAGCTGGCCAGGGCAGACTGATAGAAAGGCAGGCGAAGTGCCACAGCCAGCCAGAAGCCAGGCCACAGGACCAGGGAGAGGCTTTTTGGCTGAGTGGGGAAGCACAGTAAGTTCTGCTTTCCAGGCGAGATAGAATTGTCTCACTTAAGATTTAATCACGGGACACATCCAGTCAATTCCTTGAAAGTGCGTATCTTAGACAGCTTATTCTATTCAGACACATCAAATTCAAATACAATGAGAAAGGAAACAGTGAAAGGGTAAGGTGATTATCATATCCACAAAACAAATCGAATACTGAGCTTCCTAGCAGACAAAGGAAAAATGCTAAATGTCCTTCAGTATATATTGGTTATTATCTTATATCTTTAAACAATGTGTTTAACTGGATAGATAGACACATCTCCTTCCTTGTGCTAACTGTGAGAGCAAGTGACGTGTGGTCGTTTAGAGAAGGTCACTGAGTGAGAGGACTGTCAGCGCATCTAATGACAGTCCAGCAAAAGGTACAGAGGTCTTCAGAAAGTGCTTCTTAGGTCAGAGTTCCATGAAAGGTAGGCAAGGAGCTTTAAGATGATCTGGTAAAACCAGTTCTGTGGGGAGCTAAGACAGTGTGGGGACTTTAGGACTCAGACTAGCAGGAAGCAGGTCAGGATTTTCTCACTGGAATAACGAGATTTCTAGAAGTGTCCATAGCTCACCGACTACCTTCAGTCTCTGTCTCTCCCCATCACACTTCTCCTGGCTGGCTCTTACATGACTGTGGCTTGGCTCCTCACACCATCTGACCCAAGGGCCAGCACTATTGTGGCACGTGTTTTGGGTGGCATATGGTGACTACACTTCTCCCTTCTCATCTCATTACTACATGATTTCTTACCACATGACACATGTCTACAGACACTAGTGCCACAGCAGAGTGAAGGGAGAGGGATGAGGCAGTTATAAACCTGCTGGACACAGCATGGCTGCGCTGGGGATCTGATATGGCCACCCAAAGACCTCCCTTCAACACTGCTGGAGATGCCACCATATTAGTCAAAAGTCTTCAGGGTATCTACATCCCTAGGACTCACTTATTTACACCAAGTACATAACTACAGATGTGTTTAGAGACCTAACTCTACAGATATTCATCTCAGTATTGACTTGTGAAAAGCCAGAAACACACTCAACAATAGATTGAGTTAATTCGATTTGTGCTAACTAGTCACGAATACCAATAGTCTAAAGCAGACCTACATTGATCAATACAGAAAAAGTTCATTCTATAAGATTGAGTCAAAAGAGCACAGAATAAAGCAGTCTCCGCCTCCTAATCCCACTGTGTGTAGAAGCTTATTTGTGCATGCGAACATATAAAGAGAAGTCTGGAAGTGCAACCAGCAACATGCTTAGTGTTGTCACTGATGGAATGAATCATGGTGCTTTTTAACTATAATACCATCCTATTGATCTGAAAATTCTAGAACCTCTAACAATCAAATTGTTCTGCTTTGAGAAAAAGAAAGGGGGCAATGGGCTACTGCTGTCTGTCACTTCCTGTCAACATAAGCACAGAGCTATGGGTAATCCCCACCCTCCAGTTAGTGTTTCCTCTCTGATGGGCATGCTTCCCTCCACATTCTCACTCTCCTTCTCTCCAGTTTGCTGCTACCCTGACCCTCCTCATCACTTTCAATGCCTGGATGTTCCATGGGGTGGGGTTTTCTCTCCTGGGAATTGAGCTAGAAAACAGTACCCAGGTAAGGGGACTCTTAGGGCATGGCTTACAGAATTTCTCCATTTCTGGGGCAGAACAGTGGAAACCATACCACAGAATGGTCTGGGAGAAAGACCGAGGAAGCCTCCACTCCCATTGCAGCATCCCTGCCTGCCTGCCTGCCTACCTCTGGATTTTTTACATGAGAAACATCATAATCATGTTTAAGCCCTGCTATTTTGGATTTTCTGGTCTGTGTGGTCTTTTCTATTCCTCTAGTGGCGGATAGTTATAGTAGAGAGAAAAAAAATGATGACCCAGAATTCTAAGTTGGATTAGCAAAGAAAGCAGGAAATGGTTCTGAGATTCCTTCTGGCCTCTTATGTGGTATTATTTAAAATCATAAATGCTGACAGCCATTCAAAAGAGGGAGGCTGTGCCATTATTTCAAGCATTAGCGGCAGTGCTGTGGCAAGTTATTTCACTTTGAAGATGTTTAACACAGGTACCATAATTGTCACTCAGTGGGGCAGGGAACCCAGAGAGACCTGCCTTTGTGTATAGGGATTCCTCTCTGCATATCACACATATTTCCTTTTATGTTTAAGAAATGTGATTATGTCTAAGGTAAGCTACAAACCCAAATCCACTTTTGTGATGGTTTGGTCCATTCATTGTTTTCATACACCGTAGCCCCCGCCCCACAGGACAAACATTAACTTCCTAGACTCTCTGGAGAATGTGCAATTGCATCCATCTCTGGGCTAGTCAGTTGAGTGTTGTGCTGATGTGGGGCGAGGCAGGGTTTGTTTTTTTTTTCCCACAGCCCTCCCCAAATGGAAGTTTCCAGCTACCACCCCCTCCCTTCTCTGACTCATTGCTGCATGTATGTATGTATGTATATATGTATTTATTTATTTGTAAGGATTCGGGTCTACTGTGTCTTTCTCCTGGCATAGCATCCTCTCTGTCCATCTCTGGTCTTCCCACACTCCATTGTAACAAGAGCTGTCGTTGTTTGAAACTGAACCACCTCTGACAGGTTTGTGCCTTGAATCCTTATTCCCTGGATGATGGTGCCTGGGTAGAGGTGGAGCTGGTAGGAGGTGAGGCCCAGGTGATGGAAGCAGCCACCTAGTAATGGATCCTTGCAGGTGATACCCGGTCCCTGGCTCCTGCCATGCTCTGGTGTGAACAGCTTCTACCACATGTATCTGCCGCCATGAGAAGTGCCATGCATCCGAGCACACCTTCCTTGCCTTGATGGGCTGAAACTGTATCAAACCCCGAATGAAGGTAATCATCTCCTCCCTTAAGCTGTTTCTGTCAGATATTGTCAACAAGGTGATGCTGAAGTAAACAAAACACCTGGTGCCACTCACCAATCTGCATAGAGTACCGGACATATAGCTAATCAGTGCTTTGTGTGGGTTGTCTCACATAATTCTCACAGCAAACTTATGAGGAGGAACATGGGCTCTTCATTCTAAAAGTGAGATTCGAGGGTCTTAGACATATGAACAGCTTGCCTTTATCCATTCTGCTTGTAGTTAGAGGCCAAGTCACACTGCTGTGTGGAAGGACAGTATCTTGCCTTTGTCCTTCCCATTCTCTGCCATGCCCTGCATCTAGAGACACCCAGGGTTAGCTGGGTAACCAACCAGCTGGTTGAGTTTCAGTTCATTCATACTCAACTACCCTGGTGATGTGACTAAAAGTCACCAGAGTTTAGGGAGAACGAGTTTCCAGGCCTAGGACAGCCACAAAGGAACCTGGCTATAGTGGAGTTTCCTTCCTGGGAGACTAACCCACCACTCGAGAATGAAGCCCATTCCTGAGGTGTTTCTATACATGGAGACACACGTGGCTGAAACAGGAGCCACAGCTCCCATCTCATGATTCTTTACAGAAACAAACCAGGACCAACAGCAGCTTGTGAGACATAAGAAACAACCATCTGGAGGAAGCCTGGCACTGTGTTCCAACTCTAAAAGATGGTGGCTCTGCACTCGGCCCAGGATTTAGGTGTCCTTGAGGGGGCTACAGAGGAGCCAAGGGAGATTGGGCTGGGGCAGGGGATGGGAAGACCCCAGCCAACGAGGGGTTTCCTCAGGCCTTACAATGTAGTACTACTCCCTGGGAGCAGAACTGAGTGGGGAAATGAATGACAGGAGGAATGGAGAAGTCAGGCCTGTGTCACCTCCTCAGTGAGCCCTGAGAGAACTGTCCACAGTGCTCTCGCGCTCTCTCTCTTTCTTCCTCCCTCTCCCTCCCCCCTCTCCTTTCTCTCCCTGCTCCTCTCTCCACCTCAGCGAGCTACTATGATCATTGCTATAACAGGTACCCTTGGGGAGAAGGCCCTCCCAGCACGGACACAGGAAGCAGCCGCCATGACAGAAGGCAATGCCAAGTGCATTCAGTGGCTTCCAGCAGCAGCACCTGGCCTCCTGGCAAGCCCTCAGTCAGGCTTGGAGTTGTGCCTGAGCTTTTTTGTCCCTGATTTTTGACATCTTCCACACTCCACCCTCCACATAATTTTCCCCAAAAATACTATCCTGTTAAATGCTTCCATGGATGGGGCCGGTCCTGAATGGCTGCCCTCTTTATCACCACAAAAGTTATCCCTGACGCCTCAGCCAGCCCCAAGCTGAAACCTAGCTCTCCTGAAATTGCAAGCTTGATTTGTGAGATGAAAATGGATTCCTCTTTCGTGTGGCAGTTTAACAAGCTGGCTTTTGTTCAGGTTGTACCCTCCTGAGAGTCTCTTCAGCTCTGAAGGTACAGGGCAGGTTGGTCGTTAGTCTAATGAGGGGCCACTCTGACACTTTTGCACCCTAAGGAGAAATGCCATGTGCTGAGAGCTATCTACCACCATGTGTGACTTGGGCCACACACCCATCACCATTCCAGCCCACAGTCACCAAGCCCTGAAAGCCTCATGTCCTCAATAACTACTTATAACCAAGCACCATGATGACAACCTTCAGCCACCTTTGCCTAGGTTGTCACAACATCATCCTGTGTTCCCTCACTACTCACCTCCTTCCACGTTGGGGTCTAAAGCTTACATGTAACCCCACCTCTCCCACTGTCTGATTCTTTAGCACTACAACATGGCTTAAAGTCATTTGTGATACCATAACAATTCCTTTCTCCCCTTGCTCTTTCATCTTGTCCCCTCGACAGCCACACACAGTCTGCTCCCCATGCCTGAAGTGTGTCCCCTCAGTCTTGTCAGCTTTATCCTACATTCTCCCATAAGCAGTTTGATATTATGAAGGCCACAGCCTGCTGACTCTTGGATTCCAGAGCCTGGGTGTATATTAACCTTTTTATTTCTGACTCCACATGATTCCAGTCCAGAATAGAGTCCAGCATTTTATAGCAATGAATTGCAATAAAGGAGAAGGTTTGACTATGTACATGGATACTAGACCAAGAACCAGGCTCAGGTAAATGAGGAAAATGCTCCTGAGGTACCCAGAAAGGCCTTCACCCTTAGGAATGTCCGCTACCAGAGATGTACAAGTTTTTGTCCAGTTCTTAGCAGTGAGCTTATTATGTGAAACCTTCCTACCTTGCCTGCTCATATCTTATACATTTCTGCATCATGCTTCTCCCAACACCTGGACTTGTTTCCTTAAATGTCTTCATCCTGAACCATTCACATCAGCTGCATTCCCAGATGCTTCCTCCCTTTTGCCTTGGCACTGGCAGAATTAGCCTTATCCCATAATAACCCTCCTCCGATTAACTCAGCTACAGGAAGAAAGTCCAAGTGTCTTTCTCTATCAAATATTACTCAAAAGACAGGATGAATGAAATGAGTTGTTTGTAGCCATATGACCTCAGGCTTCTTCTGGGAAGAGCTGGGCTGGAGGAAGGACAATGGCCCACCTTCACTGCTTCTCGTCATTACAAACCCATCTTGGTGGAAGCCACTCACTCATTCCAGCTCATCCATTCCCTTGGCCTCTGACTGTTGACCAGAAAATAAGTCATGTTGGTCTCATTCACATAGTCAGACACTTCCGTCTCTCCCCCTTTTCACTCCCACTTCACTCTGCTGTGCAGGAACACCTCATCTGTCACTGAAGTAACCTCCTAAGAGATGCTCTCCCAGCATCAGCTTCTCCTTCCTAGTCACCTTCACACTGGAACCAGTTTCCTTCCTAGAAAACAAGCGGAGTACATTATCATCCTTCACAAAATGTTTCAGTAGCTCTCTGACTGCCTACAGAAACTATTAAATGCCCTCAATGGACACTGAAGACCCTCTAGCAATTTAGTTCCAATTCACTTTTTGTTTTCTTACCTGCTTGGAAGCGCCCGGCCTGCCTTCCCAATGAGTTATCGCTCTTCCTTTGAATTCAGATTGAATATCCCCTTCTTTCCAGGCAGAAAGGATCCCTCCTTTGCAGCACTGCCACATAGTTCATGCCTTAACTTCTTAGTTCTGCCTGTCATTACATTCAGTGCTTTCACAGAAGACTAGACACAAACTCTGAACGCAACAGATGCTCAGTATATTTACAGAGATGCTATGAGCTCTAGTTAGTGGGCTCATGTGCGTTTGCAATGGCAGTGGTTAGACCACAGCGTGAGGGAGTTCAGGATGGGAAAGTAGCTCTTAAGGAATTCACAATGTGTTTGAGATAGTGTAAGTGAATGCTGGAACACTAACACATCACACAGCAATGTGAAGGAAAACAATCTGCTTTGAGCACAAATGCCAAGCAAGGCAGAGCCTGCACGAGACTTATTTGGCATCTAGCAGTATTTTCATGCCACGCCTCTGGATCACACATTTGGGATTTAAAATATTTTTGTCTCTTCATGGAGATATGAGAGTTCTTCAAATATTCAAACAACACCTCAATATTAGTGTTTGTGACTGCTCCACACAGGAGACTCTCCAGAGGCAGCTTAGTGGTAGTGAGCCAGACCACCTGGGTTCAAATACCAGTTGTGTGACTATCAGAATCTGACCAGTTGGCGCATCCACAGAGAACTTTTCCCTCCAATCCCGAAGGGTCAGCTCTCATTTTTCAGAGCCCCAAAGTCACTGTTCAATGTAGAATTCAAATCTGGACTCCAGATGTGTCAACCATGGCTCCAGTCACTATGACAGTCCTTTGTGGGAGAAGGACCGAAGACAAGACAGCGCCACAAACCAGATGGCGGCTGGACACCCTGCTCACAATCAGTTTGATGCTAGGCTGAGTTAGACCTATGAAGTGGCTGGCAGGAAGACAGTGCTTAGCAAGGACAATAGCAACTAGTTAAACCAATCAGACTCAGTCTCCTTCTAGTATTTAGACAGAAAGCTCCAGAGATAAAATTAATGAAAACCAGGAGCAAGAATAACACACACTCATGCACTCTGCACTCACACATGCACGCATGTATACACGAACACACAGACATGCATGCATGCACAATGCAGACAGTAGGAGAGGTGTGGCTCTCTTTTACCTGGGGATATATAAACAAATATCTGTTCACCTCATATAGGACAGAGACAAACCAAAGAGCTGATTACGGTCAGACCTAGCTGATGAAATAATAGATGTACTTGGGTTACATACAGAGGCATGAATGAGATGGAAGCGTATGTGTCTCAGAAAAGCCTGCTCCAGTGCAGATATGACTCACACAAACTCATCTCTGTCACTCCCTGCCCAGCTTTCAGTCCCTGGAAAACTCTCCTCCTGCCACAACAACTGTTTGATCCTTATATATATCTTTGAGGAGGGGACTTGGGAAATTTCTGTTTTGGAGCTTTCTGGATTTTTTAAAGCTTCTTTAACTTCCTGGGTCATTAGAGTTTCTCTCACCCCTCCGGGAGGAAGTGTCTCAGTTTGGAGGAAACTGCTAGTTACACTAGAGGAGTGGCCTCCACCTTGTCCCCCAGGACAGAGTTGAAACTCTCCAAATCTAGGTACCGAAGCAGAGGCCTTGGGTCAAGGATGATGGTGACTCTCCCAGATCCCTGTCCACCTCTAGACATGACTCTGGATGTAGACAAGAAACCTCTAATGCCTGAGAAAACAGTTTCTCTGTTCCTTCTGTCAGAGTGACTGTTGAAGATTCACCAGTCCTAGTTCTCCCCGTCTTGCTCCTCTTTCACATGTCACACCTGAGCACCCAATGGATTCGGAGCATCCCTACTCTCCTTTTCTACCTCGTATCCTTCATCCAACTGCTAGAGGGATCTCTGGCATGACTCCACTCACATGACTCATAGGTCTCGTGTCTTCCACCACCTACCCAAAAATGTTGGCTGGCTGACTAGTTTTCTAATGCAAAGCATTATTATACTAGAGCTGTAATTCCCCAAACCACCCCTGGAGGGCAACTGTGCCCCCAGTGGACATTTGGCAAAGCCAGAAAGATATTTTGGTCACAGCTAGGAGATGTGTTCCTGGAATGCAGCAGATAGCAGACAGGGATGTGATAAATGTACTATAACACCACAAAGGCTTTTTAAAAGGTTGAAGAACACTGCATTAAAATCGTAAGAAAGTTAAAAAGAAACAAGATTTGGAGACAATAACTATAATGATAACATACAAATGGAAACAGGGTGACTTAACCTTATTTCCCTGATGCTTTGAAGCACTGTAGTTCCAGGCCCTATAACAATGGTAATCAGAGTCGAAGGCAATCGACAGTTGGAAGCAAACAGACCCTGGCCTTCCATTCCACTCTCACTAGTTAAAATGTGATCATGCATTTTATAGAGTGGGGTTTTCTGAATCCCATTGGTAGCATTATGGGGTGTTGGATTATAGTTTCCCTGTATTGCAGGGATGGTGGACAAGCCTGTGCTAGGCTGGTCAGTCTGAGGATGTTTTAAAATCCAGTCCATTAAGTTGCACTTGGAATGGTACTACTTAGCACCTTTCTAACCTAGATAATCTTTCTCCCTCTTTCTTGGTTCTGTGTTGGTTAAAGACATAATAAGCTCCAGTGGTAGCCAGCCAGACCATATCCCAGTTACAGCAGGGTCTTTCACCAACTGATTCCATTTCCATGTCTGAAAAGGAGGGGATGTTCTGAAAGTGTCTGTGGAATAGGGGAATGGCTCACCCTTAGTCTTAGCTCCATAAACTGTTTCTTCCTGTGGAAGAATGAGTAAGTGACACTGAAAATCCAGTTGTTGCAGGAAGTAAATGAAACAGGCCTTGAATGACAAGCTCCCAGCCATGGAAGGCCAGCAGACCTTTCACCTTCACACTGAGTAAGATTCTGATGGTGATTTCAGATACCTGAAGAGTATTGTGATTTCCTCCCCAAATCCTTTTTGTACCTTGACAAAGCACCACAGACACAGAGGAAGGCCTAATGCACTGGGAACTGGGTGGGCTCACATTCCCAAAACTCATTAAAAACCAAAAGGTCTGCCTCTAGTTTCAAGCCAAAGTTATGCTCATATATTTAAATTTTGATTTGTACATGCACAGCCCGAACTAGTCACAGGAATAAGAGCCAACATCCTGTCTTTATATTTTCTCAGCATTAGTTACCTATCGCAAGTGTTTAATAAACAGCAAATGAGCATAGAAGACCAACCTTAGGTTTTAGTCACTGGATTTCCTAAAGTTGAAAATGAAACACAGACATGGAAGCTTAGCAGCTTGTACTCTGATTCACGACTGGACATAAAGCTATTGGGATGATAGAGTTTAATTGTAGCGTCAACTCTTCAGATAAAACCTAGCAACCCCTGTGGCTGCAGAGAGAACATCCACAAGGCAGAATTTCTGTAAGTCTACCACAGGCATGCAAACGCAGCATGATGGTGAAGAGCAGGGAGTGGGCTGGATGCACACATCTGTGAGTTCAGTTCTGAGATGTTACCACTTTCCTGTGTGGATTTCTTTAAAAACACGGCTGTGTTGAATGAATGTGTGTTTTGTTTTGGTCTCAAGTATGGGATGTATGGGTGCTTTGTCCACTGCTGAAAAACAGACTCATGAAAGGGGCATGAAAAACATCCTCATGGAAAAAATGCATGTTTTGCCAGCTAGAAACTGTTAACATGTGGCGAACATGCTTTTTGCTGGAAAACATCCTTTGATGGACAGACTACTTGGAGAGTGCATGATCTTCGTCAACAAGAAGTACCTCAAGTGGAAGGCGTAAAGTTGGCCAATTAGAACACATCCTTGTGTGGATTTTGAGGGGTTATAAATATAAACCTCAGAAACATAAGACAGCTTTTTTTGCTTGGAAGTGCTTCTCATCGCTGCTTCACTTCAAAATACTCCAGACAACACTTCGAGACTGCTGCCTTTGTTGTTGAAGACCAAAGCCCAGGTTGGATTGAAGAGACCACATCCCCAAATGGGGTGCAGCAATTGCTGCTGCCAATACTGGATCTGCTACCAATTCCACAGCCTGGTAGCCTTGCCATTACTGCCACTACTGATGACTGCTGTGTTCCCATTGCTGCTTGTACCTGTTTCTGTGTACGCTGTTTTGGCTGCACTGCTGGAGTCCTGACTGATAGCCCCAAGGACCTATGTGTAGAAAAAAAGAGGTCTAAACTCTCTGTCTCTACTAACCTTTTTCCTTCCATACCTCGGTTTGGTGGGTTGGAAGGTGGATGTAGATATTAATATAACAATAAATAGATAGTTTAAAAGTGCGCCTTCACTTTCTAGTTGCACAATTTCCAATCTCAGTTTCCCCATCTGTGATGAACAATATTGATAGCAATCTAACCCTGCTGCTGCCCCGCACCCAGACCGCATGCTGATATCTACATCCTCAGCACATTGGAATAGCACCTTATGTGGAAATAGGGTCTTTGCAGAGACAACTGGGTTTAAATGACATATGAGCCCTTCGCTTGTATGAGAAATGAACTTCAAAAACAGGGAATTTGGACATAGTCACACGTAGGGAGAATACCATGGGAAAATGGAGGGTGGGGTGAGGTACTGCTCCACAACCTGAGAGTGCTACCAAACCCTAGAAACCAGATGAGAAACATGCAGTATATCCCCCTCCCCAGACTTCAGAAGGAAAAGAAACCCCACTAACATCTCAGGACTTCTAGATCGTGAGGTGAGAAATTTCTGTTGTTCTACAGCAACCCTACCAAGCTAATACATCTGCCCTTTGGGGTTATCGTGAGTCAAATAGACCAAGTTCAGAAGACAGAATATACAGACTGCGCATTTCATACTGAGTAGAGCCTTAGCTTTTGTTATTATTGGTCACTATTGAAACCCAAACAAGTAGCAGATAATATGCACACTAACTCCAGGAAAACCCTAAATGCCAAAGTCCTTTTCGTTTTGTGAAAATAAGAGGGGAAAGTTTAGGGACATATACAAAATAGAGAAATGTCTATTAACAATATTTAATTAATAGTTACATATATACATTTAGATTTCTTTATATGTACAAGATTATAAATAATGATTTCAAAATGCCTCTTCTATTTCTTTGTTTTATGGAGTAATTTTATAATGTCTTTTTTCTTTTTTTTGGTACCACTGGTGTTTGTTTAATCACTTTCCCCCAAAAACTTCATTTTAATTTCCATCTAAGTTATTTGAGGTCGAAGCCATGGTGGTGGCAAATTCAAGTCTAGTCAACTTAGTGGTCTTTTTTGATGTCAGCATTGGTGGCCAGGAAGTTGGTCGCATGAAGATCGAGCTGTTTTCAGATGTGGTACCTAAGGCGGCAGAGAACTTTAGGCAATTCTGCACTGGAGAGTTCAGAAAAGATGGTATTCCAATAGGATACAAAGGCAGCACCTTCCACAGGGTCATAAAGGATTTCATGATTCAGGGTGGAGATTTTGTTAATGGTGATGGTACTGGAGTCGCCAGTATTTACCAGGGTCCATTTGCAGATGGAAATTTTAAACTTAGACACTCAGCACCAGGTCCGCTTTCCATGGCAAATAGTGGTCCCAGTACAAATGGCTGTCAGTTCTTTATCACATGCTCTAAGTGTGATTGGCTAGATGGGAAGCATGTAGTGTTTGGAAAAATCATTAATGGACTTCTAGTGATGAGAAAGATGGAGAATGT
>CAJQZJ010032130.1:9496993-9508903 GCA_907164525.1 Lophiomys imhausi
TCTCTCTCTCTCTCTCTCTCTCTCTCTCTCTCTCTCTCTCTCTCTCTCTCCTCTTGTGTTTGTAGATCAAATGTAAGCTCTCAGCTACTGCTCCAGGACCATGCCTGCCTGCCTGCCTGCTGTCATGATCCCCACAATGATAATCATGGACTTACCCTCTGCAATTGTAAGCCCAATAAACTCTTCCTTCTACAAGCTACCTTGGTCATGGTATCTTTGTCACAGCAACAGAAAAGTAACTAATACACTCACCAATAAACTTGTAGTGAATTATTACTGTGTGCACAGGCATGCCCAAACATGCACATGCAGACACCTACTCACACATATGTGTTTTTATTATTTTATTTTTTTAACACTGCCTAATTCATTTTATAAGGTCACAGTTACACTGATACTCAGACTGCATAAAGACTCAACAAAGATAACAAAATCTATGTTCCTGTTTCCTTTGGTGCCTTGGCTGTAGTATATCCTGTACTATATGGCTAAAATCCAATTATAAGTGAATAGATGCCATGTGCATCCTTCTGAGTCTGGGTTAGCTCACTCAGGATGAGCTTCTCTAGTTCCATCCATTTGGCTGCAAATTGTATGATTTCATTGTTTCTGATGGCTGAGTAGTATTCCATTGTGTAGATGTACCACAGTTTTTTAATCCATTACTCAGTTGAGAGACATCTGGGTTGTTTCCAGTTTCTAGCTATTACAAATAAGGCTGCTATGAACATAGATGAGGAAACATCCTTGTGATTTGGTGAGGAATCATTGTAACCAGGAGTAGTATGGCTGGGTCTTGAGGTGGAGCTATTCCAAGTTTTCTAAGATATCGCCAGACTGATTTCTATAGTGGTTGTACAAGCCTGCACTTCCACCAGCAATGGAGGAGTGTTCCCCTTTCTCCACAACCTTGCCAGTATGTGCTGTTATTTGAGTTTTTGATCTTAGCCATTCTGACAGGTGAGAGATGGAATCTCAGAGTCATCTTGAATTGCATTTCTCTGATGATTAAGGATGCTGAGCACTTCTTCAAGTGTCTCTCAGCCTTTAGGGATTCCTCCCTTGTGAATTCTGTTTAGCTTTGTTCCCCATTTTTAAAATTTATTTTTTATTTCTTTAAGTTACATCTCAATCACAATCCCCTCCCTACTCCCCCCTCCAGTCCCACCCTTCCACCCTCTTCTCCTTCAACCCCCCTTTTTTTAAGTTTAAGGTATATCTTTCCCCCACAACAGCTCCCCCTTTCAGTCCAACAAATGGTTGTTTCTCTCATAACAATAAATACAATACAAAACAACAGAAATAAATAGGCCACAATTATGAGAGTTATATGTCTTAGCATATATTCCCAATGTCCAGTCCATGTGTATTTGGCACCTGACTTCAACATTCTACTATCTAACCATCTCCATGAGTTTAAGGTTCTATATCTAACTCAGCTTTCATACTAACTTCCATTACAATTTTAAAAACATCTTCTTAGATCCAGAACACCCTCTTGATCCCTAAACAACTCAAAATTTAACTATGAGACTCTAGCTATCTATTCTTCAATCACCTCAGAGACCTGAGAGGGATTAATATATGTGTTTTTAAACAACTAAGAATTACCCTATAGGTGTCATTTACAAGCTGCTGTTTTTGCTCCATACAACCATCCTTTGTAAAGAAATGTAAGATTATATCATATTTTTTCATGGAAGTACAGTATTAGAACATCAAATTTTACTTGATCATTCTCCTACTGTGTTGGACCCAGAAGCTGTTCCACATTTTTCATAATCGCAAACAATGTTACAGTACAAAGCTCTCTTTAAATTACAGCTTAGGAAAATTATCATTTCCTAAGGCTAAATTCTGAAAAAGAGCTTGCTGGTTCTAAAGGATGTACTTAACATCGGCTTTCCTCTTCCAGCCATGGTGCCAGAGTATCTATTTTCTGGGGTCCTCAGCAACATTAGTACTGTTGATTTTTATTTATCTCTTGGCCAAAGAAAACACACACCCAAAGCAGCATTCCTTATTTTTTTTAAAGATTTGTTTTGTTTATGTGTACATGTTGTGAGTGTCTCTATGTTTATGCCACTTGTGTATAGGTGCCCATGGAGGCCACAATAAGGCATTGGATTCCCTGGAGCAGGAGTTACAGGCAGCTCTGAGCCCCTAGGCTAAGCACTGGGAACTGAACTCAGGTCCTCTGAAAGAGCAACAAGGGCACTCAATTGTGAAGGCATTTCTCTAGCCCTGTATCCAACTGTTTTAATTCCAGCTCTTTTACTACTGAATTGGGGCATCTTTTTTACAAATCAAAGATATAACTGTTTATTGTACAACATGGTATTATGAAATTGTTTATATTATATTAAATATATTTTAATAAGATATAACTATTTAGTTGTGCATAGTATTATATTGTAATAATTATTTGTTAAATCCCTAACTAATGAATCTTTTCAGCATAGTAACTGCTCACAATGTTTATGTAAGTGGTTTATATGAATGATTTATGTGAGTGGTTTATGTTTACTGTTCTCAGATCACCTTGGTATATTCTCATCTCCTAGCAGCTAACTGGGTATACTTCCCCAACCTCAACCTTCCCCAGATTAGACCAAAGTTCTTTTTTGGTTCAAAAGGAACAAACATGAGAATATTTGAAATATAATTAAGTTTTGAAGTAACATTCATATTTTTAAACACTTTCTATTCTTTTTTCATTACCTTCTCAAAAGAGTTCTGTGGCTTTAGTATAATTGTTTTGATGATAAAGAAACTGAAGTATGAAGTGGAACTTGTCCATGCTGGGGAGGACATAATTTGAATCTAGGAGTTTTGATCCCAAAGTTTCCCAGCAGCCACTGAAAAGGACATGTGGCATCCCAAAGAGACATAGGGGTTGAAACAAAAGGCCCTCTGAGGAGGCTGTGATCTCTAAGTCAGAAGGAACAGTTAAACTTTAAAGATAAAGAACTGCAGAGATGGCTTAGTGGTTAAGAGCACTGGCAGCTCTTCCAGGGAACCTAAGTCTGACTCCCAGTACCTTGAGAGATCACAGGCATCTGTAACTTGAGTTTCAGAGGATCCAACTACTGTCTCCAGCCTCCAGGGGCACTCCACCCATTCGGTACACTGACACACTTGCAATCAAAAGAGCCATATACATAAAATATAAATAAACAAATTATTTAAAAAAAACAAGTTTTAAAACAAAAACAATAGTCTGAAACATACCCCTCAGGGGCATGGAGTTCACATGTTTCTACCTTGGAATTCACCCCTCTCAATCTAAGAGTGTTTGAGTAGGGAAATAACTGGTGTCAAGAGAGGAGGTGGAATTCTCTGTGACAGAGATAAAAGAGGCCCTAAGGTGTTGGACACACAGTGGTCACTAAAGGCCAACTGAGACAGTGGCCCCAAGTTCACTGACTCATAACAATGGAAATTAAAGACACACACTTTCTGGGAGTATAGAAAGTAAGAATAAGCTTTATTAGGAAGAATTACATTAAAGTGAGAAATTGGGGAAAAGTGAAACTTCTGAGAGAGTGTGTGAGGGTATGAGGGAATCTCCCTAATAGAAGAAAAAGCCATCAAATGACATTATCTAAGTGTTTTTAATATAAGACTGAGGTGATGGCTATAGGATTAGTTAGTTCTCTGGGCTATAATGCCTGAACTAATGGAGGGTCTGCATTATCTATGCATGACCCCCTCCCTGGTCCATGACCCTGATCATGCTCTGCTTATGTCCTGCTCACTGTTACGAGTGGTCAAAGCCACCCTCTGTCCATCACTGGATCCAGCTTTGTTATTTACTGCTGGCTATTAGAGTTTCTTCCCTCTCATCTTGAAGGTGTCAAGTGTCCAGGTGTACACTATACTAAGCTCTCTTTGCTCTCATCTGACATGCTCAGCTTACAGATTTACACGATATCACAGTCACCAAGATGCAGCTGCAGCCAGTCTTGGATACCTCATATGCAGCTCCTCATCTGTGGTGTGGTCTGAGCTGTTCTCCTAAGCAGAGTCTTGATGTTAGAAGTCATTTTTACTTACAGTTTAGTCTGTGACAATAAGCAGTATTAGAAGCAAGAATATAAGATAGGGCAATAATGTCTCACATATGTCCCTTAAGGGCTCAAGGGACCAGCTGGTCTGCCATCACTGGCTCAGAGTCTTTCTTATCTTTCCTCTTATCTGTCTAGTTTAGTTATATTATATCCAACCACAGTCTTATTTATCTTCATGTGGTAGTTTGAATGATAATGATCCCCATAGACTCAGATGTTTCAATGCTTGGTTGCCAGTTAGTGGAACTATTTGGGAAGGATTAGGAAGTGTGGCATTATTGTAGGAGCTGAGTCACTGACGGTGGGCTTGAAGTTTCAAAAGTTCATGTCATTTCCAGTTAGCTCTCTCTGCCTCATGGACCAGATGCAAGCTCTCAGCTACTGCTCCACCACCATGCCTGCCTGTCTGCTGCCATGTTCCCCACCATGACAGTCATGGACTCTAACCATCTGGAATTATGAATCTCAAATTAAATGCTTTATTTTATTAGTTGTTTGGTCATGGTGTTTTGTCATAGCAATAGAAAAGTAACTAAGACACTCAGTGTTCCATATCTTGCTGTGTTAAACCTTACTCTTCCAACTCCAGTTTCTGTTCTTACTGAAACTTGTGAACAACTTGAAGTTTTCACCATGGGCTCTTTCCCCTAACTATCTATGGAGAGTTAAATATGTGTTCCTTTCATAGAGTCTCCAAAAACAACAACAACAACAAAACATCTGCCACTCAACTCATGGTGTGAAATGCTTCCTGCATAAGTCTATCAATGGCATTATGAAAATAAAAATTATATTAAGATATTGTCTTCTTCTCATACTTCCTATATTGCAACTGGTAGGAGAAGTACAGACTTAATACTATTGGAACAAGTTCTAGGAAGTTTCATGCAAAACCAGAATAATTAACTATATAAAGTGGATAGCATTATGTAGAAAGCCCCAGAACTTCTTGATTAGTCAGTGTAGCTCAATCAATCAGCTCTACATTCTGTCAGAGACCTGTTTATTTTCTAAAGTTTCTACAATAAGTATTTGTTTTCTTTTATTTTGTTTTTTAAAGAAACAAAAATTCATGTAAATATTATCTCAACCAGTGTCAAAACCCAGCAGTAGGTGTATGGTTGTTGTCTTATTAGGGTCTTATTGCTGTGAAGAAACACCATGACCACAGCAACTCTTATAAAGGAAAACATTTAACTGGGGCTTAAGAGGTTCAGTCTATTATTGTCAAGGCAGGAAGCATGGCGGCCTACAGGCAGACATGGTGCCAGAGAAGGAGCTGAGAGTTTTACATCCAGATCAAAAGGCAGCAGGAAGTGATTTGGTTTGAGCTTCTGAAACCTCAAAGCCCACCCCCTAATCACATGCCTCCTTCAACAAAGCCACAACTACTCCAAGGTTACATCTTCTAATAGTGCCACTCCCTATGGGCCTTCTGGGGATATTTTCTTTCAAACCACAACAGTTATCTATGATCCCTGCTTTCTGAAGACCAGCTCATCCCTAAGCACAGAATTAAGAGCAGGTTACCAAAAGTGCTAATCTCAACTGAGGAGCGCATGTCTCTCTACATTTCCATGGCATCATCAACTCCTTCATTTAATGGGGGGAAGTACTGAAGCTCAATTCATTCCGATTGTGGAAGGCTGCTCTTCAACACCAAGGACCACTGTCCATTATGCATTTTCTGCAGAAGGACTCTATTCCAAGTACTTTGTAGTCATCTCACTTGCCCTTCAATAAATATACTGAGTACTGGGGGTTAAGAACCATTGTCATCATTTCCAGGCCAGGGAGCAGAGGTTCTGAGATAAAAGCTACTTCCCCCAGCCCCAGCCCCTCATGACTAGTTAAGTCAAAGAACCAGGGTTTAAAAGCAAGTCTGTCTCTTTTCAATTTTTTCACTAGAATTTTTTTTGTTTGTTTGTTTTTTTGGTTTTTCGAGACAGGGTTTCTCTGAATATCTCTGGCTGTCCTGGACTCGCTTTGTAGACCAGGCTGGCCTCGAACTCACAAAGATCTGCCTGCCTCTGCCTCCCAAGTGCTGGGATTAAAGGCGTGCGCCACCACCGCCCGGCTTTAGAATTTTTTTAAAGTTATGGTTTTTCTGTATTCTTTGTTTTTTCATCTCCATTCTCTTTTACATCTTTACTTCTGTCCTTCCAAGAAACTTATCTATTAATATTTACAGATAATTCATGTGTTTAAAAAAGAGGTCTTCGCAAAGATTTGGGTCTAGCATGTAAACATCCATCTAGGAAATTGCCAGAGACATGGTAATCAGTGACAGTTGGGAGAACCAAATAAGTGACATTAAAGGTAAGGCGGGGTAACTCTTTGAAGGTGATAGATATGCTAATTAACTTAATCATGATATGGCTTCACAGTATACACATGTATCAAAGCAACATGCTGTACACTGTAAAGAATACATTATTTTTTAGTTGTGAATTGTGCTTCAATAAAACAAGAGAATTTAATATAATAAACAAAGGCAATAGAGTACTCAAATTTTCCTTCTTCTTAATTCACTCTATGTTATTGACCATGCTCTTATGCCTGTGTGGAGGGAAGCTGCATCAAGGCACACCGATCAATGCCTTCCCATATCTACAGTCTCATCTCATTGGTAGCTTGGAACTGGCCATGGCAGAAAATTTACACCATGGAAATTGTCAAATACCACACGCACTGTAAAGAGAATCTCTTGTGTAATGTGTGGAAGCATCACCTGTCAATAAAAAGCTGATGGCCTATGAGCTGAGGCAGGAACTAGGAGGTAGGACATCTGGGAAAAAAAGAAAGGAATTCTGGGATCAAGTCAGGTACAAGGAGCATCTCTCTCCAAACTCTGAGGAAGACGGTCACATGAAACTTTGGAAAGATAATCAGCCACATGGCACTCATGGAATAGAGTAAACAGAGTAAAAAATTAATGAGTCCAAAGCTTATGGGCTAATCATTTTAATAATAATAATAAAGTCTCAGAGTCATTATTTTAGGAACAAAGAGGTTGGTTAGAAAAACACACACAGAAAGCATCATTTAACTGTACAACACTTAATTTACTGTTTTGTTGATTGTCTAGACTTGAAAAAGTAATAAGAAAACAGTTCATAAAGTTGATTGATTCTAAAATGGTGCCATCTTTTTGTTTGTTTGGGTTTTTGTTTTGTTTTGCTTTTTGTTTGTTTTTGTTTTTGCAACTATTACATGTTGAATAAAAAAACAGAGGGAACATCCTCTTGACTATTACACCCTTCACTAAGGAAGTAAATGAATAATGTTTTGATATGTCTTTACTGTGTCATTTATGTGAGAAGAGAAACTTTGCTGAATCAGATTGGAACCAACATTTGCTTGTAGTGTGAATTTGTCTCCTTATGGTTGAATTGCAACCAAAGGCTGGTTCCAGGTATACAAATTGGGTAAAAACCTTCTGTGATCATCAATTTACAATAGATTTACAGTAATATGTGTTACCATTTTCATTTTTACTTATAAATTGTATGTTTTAAATCTTTTATATCAGTAAAAACTATAATAAAGCATTACCCCTGTAGAGTTTGTTGTTTAAGATTTAAAGACCATTGCTAGATAGACCCAAGGATGATCCCCATCACATTTTTTAATGTTTATTTATTACTTCAGGTTCCATCTCCATCACAGTACCCTCTTTCCACCCCTCCCATTCCCACCCTCTCACCCTCTACTCCCTCTCCCTTCTGTCCTACTCCTCCAGAGTGGAGTGTCCCTACATATCAGTCCCCCACCCCAGGTCAGCAGTCATATGAGGGCTAAGAGCCTACATATACACTGAGGGCCTACCAGGTAGCACTGCTAGGACAAAGTGTCTCATTAACAGATAATAAAGTCTATGTTCCTGTTCCATTTGGTGCATTGGTTATAGTATAGTTATCCTGTACTATATGGCTAAAATTCAATTATAAGTGAATAGATGCCATGTGCATCCTTCTGAGTCTGGGTTAGCTCACTCAGGATGAGCTTTTCTAGTTCCATCCATTTGGCTGCAAATTGCATGATTTCGTTGTTTCTGATGGCTGAGTAGTATTCCATTGTGTAGATGTGCCACAGTTTTTTTTTTTTTTAATCCACTTCTCGATTGAGGGACGTCTGGGTTATTTCCAGTTTCTAGTTATTACAAATAAGGCTGCTATGAACATAGATGAAGAAACGTCCTTGTGGTTTGGTGAGGAATCATTTGGATGTATACCCAGAAATGGTATAGCTGGGTCTTGAGTTAGAGCTATTCCAAGTTTTCTAAGATATTGCCAGACTGATTACCATAGTGATTTCCATAGGTTTTATAAGTTTGCACTCCCACCAGCAATGGAGGAGTGTTCCCCTTTCTTCACAACCTCGCCAGCATGTGCTGTCATTTAAGTTTTTGATCTTAGCCATTCTGACAGGTGTGAGATGGAGTCTCAGAGTGTCTTCAGTTGCATTTCTCTGATGATTAAGGATGCTGAGCATTCCTTCAAGTGTCTCTCAGCCACTGGAGATTCCTCCTTTGTGAATTCTCTGTTTAGCTCTGTTCCCCATTTTTGATTGGGTTACTTGGTTTCTTGGCATTTAATTTCTTGACTTCTTTGTAGATTTTGGATATCAGCCCTCTGTCAGATGTGGGGTTGGTGAAGATTTGTTCCCAATCTGTAGGCTGCCATTTTGTTCGAATGACAGTGTCTTTTGCCTTACAGAAGTTTTTCAGTTTCATGAGGTTCCTTTATTGATTGTTGGTCTTAGAGCCTAAGCTGTTGGTGTTCTGTTCAGGGAGTTGTTACCTGTGCCGATGAGTTTGAGGGTTTTCCCCCACTTTCTCTTCTAGTAGATTTAGTGTTTCAGGTGTATGTTAAGGTCTTTGATCCACTTGGACTTAAGTTTTGTACAAGGTGATAAGTATGGGTCTGATTTCATTCTTTTACATGTCGACATCCAGTTGGACCAACACCATTTGTTGAAGATGCTATCGTTTTTCCATTGTATGGTTTTGGTTTCTTGGTCAAAAATTAAGTGATCATAGGTATGTGGGTGTTTTGTTATTTCATATGAAGTTGAGAATTACTTTTTCCAAGTCTGTAAAGAATTATGTTTGTATTTTGATTGGAATTGCATCGAAACTGTATATTGCTTTTGGTAGGATGGCCACTTTTATTATGTTGACCCTACCTACCCATGAGTGTGGGAGATCTTTCCATCTTCTGATGTCCTCTTCGATTTCTTTCTTCAAGGACTTGAAGTTCTTGCCATACATGTCTTTCACTTTCTTGGTTAGAGTTACCCCCAGGTTTTTTATATTGTTTATGGCTATTGTGAAGGGTGTTGTTTCCCTAATTTCTTTCTCAGCCCATTTATCTTTTGTATAAAGAAGGGCTTCTGATTTTTTTGAGTTAGTTTTGAATCCAGCCACCTTGCTGACGGTGTTTATCAGTTGTATTAGTTCTCTGGTGGAATTTTTGGGATCACTAAAGTATACTATCATATCATCTGCAAATAGGGATAATTTGACTTCTTCCTTTCCAATTTGTATCTCCTTGATCTCCTTTAGTTGTCTTATTGCTCTGGCTAGGACTTCAAGTACTATGTTGAATAGATATGGGGAGAGTGGGCATCCTTGCCTTGTCTCTGATTTTAGAGGAAATGCTTTAAGTTTCTCTCCATTTACTATGATATTGGCTACTGGCTTGTTGTATATCGCCTTTATTATTTTTAGGTATGGTCCTTGTATGCCCATTCTCTCCAGTACTTTAACATGAAGGGGTGTTGGGTTTTGTCAAATGTTTTTTCAGTGTCTAGTAAGATGATCATGTGGGGTTTTTTTTTCTTTCAGTTTGTTTATATGGTGATTACATTGATAGATTTTTGTATGTTTAACCACCCCTGCATTCCTGAAGCCTACTTGATCATGGTGTATGACACTTTTCATGTGTTCTTGGATTCAGTTTCCCAGTATTTTATTAAGTATTTTTGCATCTATGCCCATGAGGGGAATTGGTCTGCAGTTCTCTTTCTCTGTTAAGTCTTTGTGTGGTTTAGGTATCAGGGTGACTGTGGCCTTTTAGAATGAGTTTGGCAGTGTTCCTTCTGTTTCTATATTGTTGAAGAGTTTGAAGAGTATTGGTATTAGCTCTTCTTTGAAGGTCTGGTAGAATTCCATGCTGAAACCATCTGGCCCTGGGTTTTTTTGGATGGGAGATTTTTAATGACTGTTTCTATCTCTTTATGGGTTGTAGGACTGTTTAATTTGTTAACCTGATCTTGATTTAGCTTTGGTAGGTTGTTGAATCTATCAAGAAAATTGTCCATTTCACTTAGGTTTTCAAATTTTGTGGAGTACAGATCTTTGAAGTAAGACCTAAAGATTCTCTGGATTTCTTCCATGTCTGTTATTTCTCCCTTTTAATTTCTGATTTCACTAATTTCTCCCCATCACATTTTAATCTGAGAATTATAAGGGCAAGTCTTAAGGGATTTCCAATGAACCCCATGAAGAGCAGTATTTCAGGTGTTTTTATTTAATAACTAATGAACACCTTATCACTTTTATTACTATACACAAACCAAAATATTTATGTTGTTGACTCAGATAGTGTGACATTTAATATTTTCCTGTGGCATTTAGATATAAATTTACTAATGGCTAACACATACATGAGGTAACTCTTCAACAGTATGAGAAACTAAGAAAGGTTTATTCTCTAACAGCAGACTAAAACAAAACTGCATCTAGAAATAGATTTAATGAGTATATTTGTTAAAATGTGTATAAGGAAAAGACATCCTGGTATAAATAATCACACCCACACCAAAATTAGCATCAATGAAGCTATTTAAATATAGATTTATAGTCCATATACAGCACAGGAAAATATTCTGACAGAAACACTATAGATGGAGTTTATAGTTTTCAGTCACATAAGTAGTGCTAAATAGTGTCAAAAACATATCTTGGTCCCAGAGTTCTTAAAGATGCCTTGAACTCTGGACTTGCCTTTTAGATAGCTCACCACAGATGAGTCCAGAGATTTAGAAACACTCCCTTATAACACGAGCTAGAATGCAAATGCAGCTTTGTGCATCATAAGTATCACTGGACTCTTGAAAAAACGTTAACCACAGTGTCTTCTCAGCGGTGTACGCACACTTGCACACCGTTGCATGTATACACCACCATCATTACTGACGTATACCAACAATGATCACCAGCACTGAAAAAACAGCATGATTTATGCTCATCTCTTGCTCAGTCAGAGTTCAGTCAGTCCTTAAACCATGGCCTCCTAGGGAAAGGGAAGTAGAGGGACAAGAAGTGTGGGGAGTACTTCTTTACAAATCTGGCACTAGCAGACTTCACACCAGTTTTCCTGACTTACTTGGCTACTTCCTGCATGGGTCAAGAGCAATGTTGGGATTAGGCCATGTAAATACATGTTATAGCGAGTCAATGCAAAAGGCCATTCAGATGTTAGCCTGGGAGATGGCTCTGTTGGAGAAGGACTTGTGGTGTAAGCATAGAACTTGATTTCAATTCCCAGACCTCATGGAAAAGCCAGACTCGTTCACAGCACCTGGATGGCAGAGGCAGGCAGGTAGATCATTGAGGTCCTTCGGCCAGGCAAGCTAGTCGAATTAATGTGTTCCAGGCCAGTGAGAGATCTGTAGTTCAAAAACAAATAAAATAGCAACAATGAAGTGAACAGCATCCTAAGAAAGTATACCTGTGTTGAACTCTGGCCTCCATACACATGCACATGCATGAACACACAGACACAGAAACACACACACACACACACACACACACACACACACACACACACACACA
>CAJQZJ010032130.1:9508913-9556982 GCA_907164525.1 Lophiomys imhausi
ACACACACACACACACACACACACACACACACACACACACACACACACATTGAGTCACCCAGACCTAAAGAACATACTTCATATATTTGTTACTCCTATTATATAAGACACATGACTATCATAATTGGTTAATATCCATGGGATTCAAGCACACAAATGAGCTTCCTTTGCAAATAGGCTCCTTTCCTCTAGCCCCAGATGTGGATATCAAAGATGCATTACAAGTACACACACCTGACTCTTCAAGTCCTGCAGGTACAGAGGGAAAAGCACCCTGTCCTGACAGGCCATGTGTGGTGGGAGCAGGTTCCACCAGACAGTTTTGTCTGAGGGTGGTCTGTCTTTTATGTGTCAGAAACTTTGGGAATCTAGGCTCTGGACACTTTGGGGTGAGCAAGTCAGAGTGCAGAAGTTACATCCCAGAACACAACTGATGATGAATGCAGAAAGGCCAACACACACACACACACACACACACACACACACACACACACACAGGGATGCTGCACATGCTGGGAGGGTGGGCTCTGCTCCCTTGGGAAGCCAGCAGATGGATGGATAAATGAATGGATGGATGGATGGATGGATGGATGGGACTTTGAGACCAACCACATGTTGTTACTCACAAAAGCTGCTATGAAACACTTCATGACTACTTACAGCAAAAGCATTTTTCCAAACTTAGCCCAGAATTCAAACACACAAACAAAACCAAAGGCTACATTAAAAATAATCGAATCTATTGTTTAACTCAGTCATGGAAACAACAAATACAAAAACAAGATCAGACAAGTTCTCCTTTAGGGTCCATATGGAAATTGCTATCAATCCACTGTCTTGATTTCCATAGCTGCTAATTTCTTCTTTCAGTGATTGGGAACCAAATATGCAATTTTATCCTCCTTAATCCCATCTCACTAGGAGTTGGGAATTTCCAATACCACAAGCTAATTAAAGATACATTATTGGAGGGAAGGCCGCCTTGCAATCACCTGTCATAGAAGGGTTAACCACACACATTTACTGTCCTAACTTAAGCAGGAATAATAAGGGCAAGGAGCCAGCCTTTATGGCAACCTTTGTGAGATTATGCTTCTTCTTCAAAGCACAACAGTTAAAAAAAAATTTTAAAGCCGTGCAAATGGAGATGAATGGTACGCAGGCCACTGAGGTAATTAAAAATGTATTTCCCATCTCCTAGTAATTGAATTGTGTACAAGCTGCAAGTTAATGAGGTCATCTACCCTCGAGCACTGACAGGAAAGCAGGAATAATTATCTTTCAATTTTTTCCTATGTAGCAATTAATTTTAACCATTCGCCTACACCCGACTTCCACTCCCCTCATCCCAGTCAGTCAAAGTCATTGCTAAACTGAATTGACAAGCAATTGATACTGTGGAGGCCTGGAGCTGCCGAGGCAGGCAAGGTAATCAAGGGGCTGCAGCTGTTGACGGCTAAGAGCTTCCAGGTGAATGTCGCCTGAGATTTCCCATTCTGCCACTCGGAGGACACAGGACACACCGTGGTGGCTGACAGAACATCTGGTGCCAGGTGGGTTGCAAAGGGGCACCACTGACTTGGGAAGGCAACAGAAGGATGGACAAGGATTGATGGATGGACAAGACTTTGAGACAAAATGTCACTTACAAAAACTGTTCTCAAAAAAAAAAAAAAAAAGGAGAGGAAATGGAAATGTTTAGCCATCCGTTCAACTTGTGTTGAGTTTATGTGAATCACTGACCTTCTTGGAGACTTTTGAACAGTTGTTAGTGTCCTGCTGTCCAGTTCTTCTAGAACTTGCCAGCATGAAAAGTTTCTTCAGTCATTTAGCTCAACAAATGCACACTGTTGCTAGGCAACCCCATTCTAGCCCAGCCCAGCACTGAGAATGAGTTATTCCACATCCACCAAAACTGGGCTACATGGCCCCCCAGAATGCATCATGTTTTGACAGGTATCAGTCTACCTGATGTCTCTAGGTCAAAATATAGGCTTGTGACTCCCTCAGTTCTAACTAGCACAAGTGGAGAAGAGTGTCTTAGCAAATGTCTAAGTGAGAAGATTCCTGTGATGTCTCTTGGGTTAACTTGAATGGACTGAGGGATGCCCAGAGAACTAGTTTGGCATTGTTTTTGGATGTTCTGTAAGGATGTTTGCAGGAAAAACTAGCATTAGCCTCAATAAACTGAGTCTATAAGATAGGATATCTATACTACAACCAACGCACCAAAGGGAACAGGAACATAGACTTTGTTACCTGTCAATGAGACACTTTGCCTTAGTGGTGCTGCCTTGTAGGCCCCCGGTGTATAAGGAGGCTCTTGTCCTTCATACGACTGCTGAACTGGGGCGGGGGACTGTTATGTAGGGACATTCCACTCCAGAGGAGTGGGATGGAAGGGATAGGGGGTAGAGGGAGGGCGGGGCTGGGAAGGGTCGAAAGAGGACACTATGATGGAGACATAACCTGAAGCAATAAACAAATAAATTTAAAAAAAACATGAAAAAAAAGATATGCCCTTATTCAATGTGGGCAGGTACTATGCATCCACTGAGGGTCCATGAACAAAATATAGAAAAGGAGAATTTCCTCTCTTCTAGAGTTGAGACACCTGTATGTCCTGCCCTTAGCCACCAGAAATCTGGGCCCTTAGGCCTCCACACTCCAAGATTTGTAACAGATGTCCTGAGGCAAATCAGTTGTAACCCAGCTTTTGTGTCTCTGGAAACACGTAGAGTCACACCCCTGGTGTTCCCATCTTCTCTATCTTGGGACTCCTCAACATCTTTAATTTCATAAACAGCTTCAATTATTCATCTATATTCTACTTAACTATCTATCACCTCCATAATTATGACACAAACCAATTCTATCATCTATCTGTCTATCTATCATCTATCTATCATTTATATTCTGTTGACCAGCTCCATAACTACATGCACCTACTCTATCAATCAATCAATCTGTCTATCCATCTATTTATCTGTCTTCCTGGTTCAATTTCTCTGAGGAACCTGATCATCAGAAGGTCTCCATTCCTTACCCTATCTAGATTTATTAAGCATCTACATAGGTCTTTCAAAAACACTTCAATTAGATGTGTCTATGTCTGTGTGTGAGTGTGTACACATAAATGCAGGTGCCTGTGGATGTTAGAAACACTGGATACCCCCTAGAGCTGGAGTTACAGGCATTTGTGAGTCACCCCCATGTGGATGCTAACCAGGAATCAAACTGGGTTCCTCTTGAAGAGCAGCAAGCACTGTTAACCTCTCCCAAGCTCCCTGCTCAGGTCTTAATGCCAATTAAGTATTTAACACTAAGTCTTATGAGGAAAAAATACTTAGTCAATGCTATATATCAGTACCGGCGCTAAATAAGTACTGCGTATTGATTGCATAGTGATAGACCAAGCATAAGCTTATGGCTCAGCCTTGCTTTGTTGTATTGATAGAAATTTCACTCTTCATATGTCCCTGTGCTGACAATAGCATTTGGTCATGAGGTGATTGGGGTAAAGGGAAGGATAGAGTGAGGGTATCACCGTCAAAGTTGTAAACTCTCCGCATTCATATGGTCTGTCTTCCCTTCTCCTGTATGTGTTCAGGACATCTGACACAATTCAATTATCCAGAAGCATGCCACTAAATGGGCCTCAGGAGGCTCAGAGTTAGCACTGGACGTGACACCACCAGGAAAGTATGGGCTCCTAGGAGTCTTGCTGAAAATCGCACATGTGCACAGAGGGCATGGCTAGACAGGCTGAGTGCTCTCTGCTGCAGTCTCTGGTCTCAGCAGGCTTTCGGGAGAGGGCCACACCAGGCAGAACACATTCTGGAAATCACATGTTCACAGATACTTGCACAAAATGTATTTCCTTTTGAGAGTGTACCCTAATAGTTTTGAATTGCAGAGGATTAGCTTGCCCAGAGCCCAGTGAAAGCTCTCAAAAGCTCTCTATACAGACATGCGGGAGGAAGAGGGTTGTCCTGGGTGGAACCGAAGGGAAGGGGCAGGGGGGTGGGGGTGGGGGGGTGGGGGTGGGTGGAACCTTTTCTCTTCCTTCCTGGGGTTTTTATTTGGCTCTTCATTCTCTTAATGTCTATACGATTTCCTCAAGACACCACAGAAGGAAGTACCCTTGAGTCTAGTCCTGCTTTGATCATTGTAGAGGTAACCTAGGAGGAGTCAGGGATCTGAGGCAGAATAAAAGAAGTCTCCCTCAAGGCCTGCTTGGAATGGCAAACATGTTCCTACCTGAGCCCTGGAGGAGAGCCAGAGCAGAAATGCTCTTTGTTTACATTGTAAACATGAATAATAAACACTGCAGGCTTCCTGCTCCCGGAAGTCAGCTCACACCAGTACAGCCTGAATATAGGGAGGTCAACAAACACACCCTGTATGATCATAATTACAACTTCACATGTGAGGTACCTCTTGCTGCTCCTCCCTACCCCTGACCAATCTCTCTCCAAAGGGAACAGAGAATCTACCATTGGTTTACTTCCTACCTCTTGCGATTAGGTTTCTGCGTCTATTCACCTGGTTTTCATAGCAACCTCATGCAATATTAAAACTCAGTCTCCAAATGAGAAAACTGAGGCTGAGGCTGAGAGAAGAAAAGCTTAAGGGAATTGCCAGAGCTCTCCACTGGTTCCACCCAGCACAACATCGAAGTGAAAGGGCATAAGTTGCGCTACTTCATGGAACCCCCATATGTCTCACCGGTGACTCACTGCCAGTGGCCATACACTAGCGTTTATGTGACAGAAAGAAGCTGGGACTCAGTGAGATGACTTGTCCAAAATGACACAGCTATTATGGGTTAGAGCTGAGACTGACAGCTGACAATGTCTGACTGAGCCGTTTGAGCACATACTCCCCATACCAGTCAGTCTCCTTGGCCAGGTCTGCCCAGACCTCGCAGTTATGAGTACTTATTGAGTGTAACTGAACTTTTAAATTATTATTTAACACTCATTTATTACTAAATTCACTTATAACAAACACCAACAATTTCTTAACTATTAATCCTATAAATTCCTACAACCCCTTTAACCTATCCACTAAACCTATTGATAATTATAACAACTACTTTCATAACCTTTTAGAATGATACAGTCTCTGGGGCAGGTCCTCAGTCGTCAGGAAACCAGTCTTTGTTGTAGATTCTTTAACGCACTTAGCAGTCCTTTTTCTGGATCTCTCAGATGCAGGTTCGTCAGGGTAAGTTGGTTATTGCAGTCTCACCTTAAATAAGGCTTCATGCTTTCTTCTCTGTGGGAGACCCCAGCCATCTGCAGGCCAACTTACTTCTTTTGAATCAGGAACTCAGCTGCCCTGCCTCAGTCCTTAAAGCCAGGCACCGTTTCCTTTAGGCCACTGTTTGGACAGATCAAACCCCTCTAGGCAAAAGCTGAGCCACAGGGTCCAGTCCTTGGCCTTTTGGTGTCTTGCTCAGGCTTTCTTTGCTCACCGGCTTCTTTCTGCTTCAGGGAGAGAGCTGGCCCTCAATGGCCAGCCCTTTTTTCAGCAGGACTCTTGGAGCTCTCCAGCATCAGGGTCCTCTTCTCTTTCTGGGCTCCATGCACTGTCCTCAAATAGGAGGAACTCTGTTTCAGCTTAATTTGGGCTCCGCCCACTTAGCAGCTGAAAACAATGTCAGGCCAGATACTTTGTTTCTTCAAATCCATTAAATCTTTCCTGTTTTCCTGACATCAACCTTGTCTTTCAGTCTATTGAGTCTTTCCTGTTTTTGCTGACTTCATGCTGATAATGCTCTTCAGGCCCCGAATTAAGAGACAGTATCAGAAACTCCTATATATTTTCTAAATCTAATTTATCTAACCCCTACATATCCCCCTTCTAGTAAAATAAAAAATAAATCTACATAATATCTACATATACAATGTAAATAAATTGTCTATGTACAATACATAAACTAGCTTTAAATTTTTATCAATATACATTAAAGCAAGTGTTAAAATAACCTTAAACTTCTCACATTACATAGTTGTATTTACATCTTTTGACAAAAGACATTAAAGCAAACAAAACATTTTAAATTCTTATCAATAAACTTACTTTCTATTACATACAAAACATTTTTAAACTTGCATCAATAAACAGAATCTTAAATTTCTACCAATATAACAAAATAATCTTAAGCTTTTAATAATAAAAGAGACAAAAAAATAGAATGAGGGAAAAAAGAAAATCCTCAAATCCAATTCACAACACATAACATATATTCATTCAAAAAACTTCCAACCCATCTTTTGGGAATGGAGTGTAAATATCGGGTACCCTTCAAAAATTGAGATATTGGCCAATTCTCGGGAAAGTTACCTATAGCTTTTATTGTCCAGTCTCTGTAAGATCGATCATTTTTTGGACTAGTGCTTTTAAAAATGATTTGCATGCAAAGTTTTTAAGAAAACAGTGATTGAAGCAGTATGTTAGGTTGAATCTTCTGGCCCATTTGTCTTGTTGTTATTGTCATTCAGTCCTTGGCTCTGAAAATAAATTTTTGCTCTAAATTTGAGCAAATGGAAGGCATAGAACAACTTTGTAAGTCCATTTTAAGGCATAAACTCTGTCCATCCTGGATAAAAGATTGGAATATCATGAACACCATAAACTTAATAAAATATTTTTACCATGCGAAGACATTCATATTTCAGCTAATGGGAGGTTCTCCCTGGTCAGATCTAATCTTTATAAGTTTTGTTGGTAACCACATTTTTTCATTCCCTGTAGACACATAGGCATAACCACGTCCCCATCTTAAAACCATTGCAGGTTTCCACTCTAAAGTTAACATATCCTTGTAATATATTGGTTGATTTAATTCCTCCGTTTTTTGTATAACCCAATGTCTCTCAGCTGCAGTGGTACCCTTTTCACCAACATTTAGGAAATTCAAAGTTAGCAATGCATTGTGTAATCTATCCCTGGGATTCTTTAATTCCCCCTTTTGTTTAAAAAGCATCTCTTTTAAGGTATGATTAGCTCTTTCTACAATTGCTTGTCCTGTAGGATTGTGTGGTATACCAGTAACATGTTTTATATTATAATATGCAAAGAATTGCTTCATCTTATTAGATACATATGCAGGAGCATTATCAGTCTTAATTTGTGCAGGTACACCCATAAATGCCATTATTTCTAACAAATGTGCAATAACACAATCAGCTTTTTCAGAACTTAAAGTAGTTGCCCATTGAAACCCAGAGTATGTATCAATGGTATGATGTACGTACCTTTGTTTTCCAAATTCTGCAAAGTGAAAAACATCCATTTGCCAAATTTCATTCTTTTTAGTACCTCTAGGGTTACTACCAGCAGGTAATGGAATTTGGTTATACAGAGAACACGTAGGACATTTTTTAATTATTTCCCTGGCTTGTTGCCAGGTAATAGAGAATTTTTTTCTTTAAACCTGAACTGTTAACATGATGTTTCTGATGAAATTTTGAGGCTTCCAACACATTTCCTATGAGTAACTGGTCAATTTCCTCATTTCCTTGTGCCAGTGGACCTGGCAAACCTGTATGGGATCGAATATGGGTTATATATAATGGATTATTTCTACCTCTGATGACCTGTTGCAATTGTATAAATAAAGAAGTTAATTTTGTGTTATCGGGAATAAATTCAGCAGTTTCTATGTGTAACACAACTCTTTCTGCATATAGAGAATCTGTAATTATGTTAAGAGACTCTGGAAAATCTAATAACACCATAAGGATTGCATACAATTCTGCTTTTTGAACTGAGGTGTATGGACTTTTGATTACCTTGCTGATTTTGTCTGTCTTATAACCTGCCATTCCCATCTTGTTAGCATCAGTATAAAAGGTTAGTGAATCAGGAATTGGTGTTCCCTTTACAATACGAGGAAGAATCCAATTAGTTCTTTTTATAAATTGTATACGTTTGCTTTTTGGAAATTTGTTATTAATTTCTCCCAAATAATTACTGCAAGCTCTTTGCCAATCTTCATTGATTACCCACAATGACATAATCTCAGCATTAGTAAGAGGCACTACTATTTCAGCCGGGTCCATTCCTGATAATTGACGTAGTCTTATTCTACCTTTTACAATTAATTCAGATATCTTTTCTATGTATGTCTTTAATTTTTTACTTTGTTTATGTGGTAAGAAAATCCATTCCATAATACTATCTTCCCGTTGCATAATAAGCCCTGTAGGAGAATGAGTTGATGGTAAAAGGACCAAAATACAATCAAGTCGGGGATCAATTCGATCTATGTATGCATCTTGCAATCTTTGTTCTACCAACAATTGAGTCTCTGGAATTTTCCACTTCCTGCTACTTGCAGCCTTCTCTGAGAGAACTGAAATGCCCCAAGACAGTCCCGGCAGGGGGAGAGACTCCCTGCATCTGTGCTACAGAGTCGCGCAGCATCTCAAAGCGAGCGACGCAGGGAAAGACTGTGACGGCACAGGTGTGCACACGCGTGAGCATGCATTCGAGAGGTGCTTGGAAACAGACGGTGTCGTTCTGGCCGATCCACAAAGTGAAGGAGCCACCAGCGGGACACTCTGCCACCCCCTGCTAGAGACAAGCTGTTCCACCTCTGTGCCCATCCCTGGAACCAGTGTAAAGTCAGACACAAAGAAACCTGGCATCATTTAGGCAGCCAAACTGCCATGTGAGGAAAATCCTTCCTGGGACAACAGATTTCTCTGAGGAGAATACAAAAGGATGGACAGGTGGCTTCCCATTGAAAAGCGTCACCCACAATGTCCACTCTAGACTCCAAGCTGCCTGGCCAGGCCTGGAAAGGAAAAGACACACTGGCTTCAAGTGGAGACATATTGTGAAATGCAAAACTTTGGAATTTTTTGAGCATTTTAATTCAATAAATGAATAAAATTTCTTGAGGGGAGGGAGGAAGAGGATGATGGTGGTGGTCATGGTGATGATTAAGCTGCTAAGTATTAAGCAGAGTAATAATAGTAGTTGCAATTTATTAAGCTCCTACTACCTGCCAGGAACTGTGATTTCTATGCTTTCTCGAATGTGATCTTCATAAGAGCCTCTGTGGCTGCTCTTCTATGCATGCCCCCATATTTAGAGGAAATGAAGGCTCTAAAAAGGTTTTTTATTCACTTCCCAAAGTCTAGCTAACTAGCAAGCATGGCAGTTGGAGTTTAATCTGAGTCTACTTTATTTCAAGCCTGTGGTGGATTTCTCCTCCCCCCACACACACCCCCTTGTGTGTGTGTGTGTGTGTGTGTGTGTGTGTGCACACCTGCACACACTAAAATGTGAGGTATTTGTACACATAAGTCCTATTGCATAAAATAAAGCACTCTAAACAATTAACTATCCAAAAGCAAGAACTCCAGAGCAGTTGCTCCTTTCTCTCTAACACAGGCCCCACTTGACTGAGATGTATGAGGAGGTACCAGCAGTGTCCCTGTAATATATAAGGAGGCATCGATAGCATCCCTCCAAGGTGAAGCCTGCTGTGCTTTGAGTTCCAACCTTCTTTCCCTTCAGGAAATTCTCTCTAGCAACAAATCTTTCTTTTACATTATTCAGCTTCTCCAGTTGAGCTGTGAACACATAGTTTTTAAGTATGCCCTTGTCTTTCTGATCTTTATACATTAAAAAAAAAAAACTAAGACTTCCCTTGACTATACACTATTCTTTTTTTGCCAAACTGTCTCATTTGCACTATACTGTTCACCTCTCATTTGCTCTTTCAGCCCTTCCTGCAGGAGTTATGCTCCAACCTGGCACTAAAAGAGATCTGGTTAGTGTCTGACAACCATCTCTCTCTTAGATAACCAAAAATTATCTAAGTCTGTGCTAATCATGGAAGACTCAACATGGCTTACTGAGTATCCAGTTCTTCTCAAATTTTTCTTAGCAGGCAATCTCAGGGATCACTGACCATCTCCCCAAAAGGATTTCAGGCAGCTGTATTTTGACTGAGACAACTGCTTTTCAATAAATGCCCTTGGGCAAACTTATACCACTGTCTCCCAAACAACACCAGACCATTTAGTGGAGCTTAAATGCTTTCTCATGTTATTTTTCCTGGTCTTCCTTCTAACCCACGTGATCTTCAGAGTAGATGTTAATTCCCTTCTTCTTGTCAATGGAATGCCCTAAAATTTTTCATGAAGTTATCAGGGCAAGAGAGATTGCTCAGCAGATAAAGTACTCAACACAAGGTATGAGAATAACTGAATTCAGAGCCTAAACACTCATGCAGAAGCTGGGCATGGTGGCACACACCTTGTGTTCGTTCATTTTTTGTCAACTTGACACAAACCAGATTCATCTGCAAAAAGGAAACTTCAGTTAAAAAATGATCTCCATCAAACTGGCCTGTGGTCAAGTTAAAAATTAATTGTGTGTGTGTGTGTGTGTGTGTGTGTGTGTGTGTGCGTGCATGTGTGCCAGAGGTTGTTTTGGAGTGTTTTCTATAACTCTCTACCTTATTTTTTGACACAGGGGCTTTTCATAGAACCTGAAGAAGACTAGCTAGCCAGTGAGCCCCTAGGATTCTCCTGTGTCTGCCTCCCTGGTCCTGGGATTACAGATGTGTCCTAGCTAGCTTTCTGTTGCTGTGACAAACACCACAACCAAAAACAATTTGGGGAAGAAAAAGAGTTTATTTCATCTTATAGCTACAGTCCAACATGGAGGGGAGTCATGGCAGGAACTTTCATGGCAGAAGAACCATGAAAAAGCACAGCTTACTGGCACACACTTACACACTCTCCCAGCTTGCTGATTTGGTTCTTTTCTGCTCATGTGCACGCAAACACAAAATTAATTTTTAAAAATTGTCAAGGGACTAAATTTAGAAAATAGAAGATTAAACTTACTTCCTTGGTTTCCAACTAAGTATTCTTCACTTTCTATGATTCTTAGGTGCCTGTCTTTGGGTCCAGAAAAATCCCAGTGATATCAGTGGGTAAAAGGAACAAAAGAACCCAGGAGAGTCCTGAGAGGCAAGCAAGGCTAGCAGAGATACCTCAGGATAATCTTCTCCTTGGATGTGCCCTATTTGCTTTGATTTATAGCAGCATCTTCAAAGGGTTTCTGAGTGCAAGACATTGCATTCACTAGGAGGGATGAAAATAATTACTTTTCATAAAAAAAAGCTTTTGCAAAAATTAGGGGATGCCCAGGAAATACAGAAGGAACCCAGGAGTGAGGTGGGGGCAGGAGCTAGTCTACAGGACAAGTGTGAACCCTTTCAGCCACTGCAATGAGGACAGCCTGCTGCCTTCTGAGCTCCATGATTAAAGCAGCTGCAAATTAGTTTCAGCAAAGGTCTTTCCCCCTCAAATTGAAAAGCCCGTGTAATGGAATTTCATAGACGCTGCTTTGGAAATGACTTCATACCTCACTCTGTTGAGAGCTGAAAAGCAGCACACGCCATGAATCCTAAGAGGCTAAAGCATTCCTGGGGCTCGGTCACCTGATTTACACATCTCAACACAGAGACACCATAGTTACTGCCCCGTGAGCAGTGTCTTCTCTTCCTCCAACCCAGGACATTTACCTGCAATCTGCTCTGATTGTCCTGCAGCTACTCCCTGGGGTTACTAACTGCAAACCGATTTCCTCCCAAAACTCCCTCGTGGAGGGAGGAGGGAGACTCTTAAGCCTTAGGAAGCTAGGGAACTAACCCACAAGGCTCAAGAAGCTTAGAAAGCCCCTCCGCAAGGTTATAGAAGCAGTTTGCCATTGCGAGGTCAGAGACTCTTCCCAGGAGCACAGCCTGAAGTTGTGCTGGGAGCTCCAGGGATGCAGAGTCAATGCCCAGGCTGGGGTGGGCTTTTCAGTGATGCTGCTGCCTTTGAATCACCCCTTTTCTTATAAAATCACCCTGGTTACTCATTGGCTGGCCCAGCTAGAATTGGATGTACTCATTGCCAGTAGTCGGTGCTGTGTGTGAGCTTAAGTAGATATTGTTCACATCTCCCCAGGCAGTTCTATAACAGCCATGTGCACACATTTTAATAAAAAATTTCAGGGATCCAAAGCCTAGTGAGATTTTCAGTAGAAGTGACAAAATTCAGGTGATGGAGATATGCTGGATGCCACATTGCTCTCATTGAGCATCGAAGAGTTCTCATGCTTCTCTCAGACACCATGAGAACCACATTTCCAATGGGTTGGCAGACCCAGGATGAATCAGTGGAGAGCCTGGTTGACTACCATTTCCAGACAACAAAAACTCATTCATGGTTGCCAAAAACAACATCCTAGCACCTACTATGAGCCAGGCACGACACAATATGTGTGGCTATCAGTGCAGTCGAATCATAGGATCCGATATATGAATTTAGCTAACACAAGGGCTGAGAAAACAACTCCTGACTTACACTCACTCATGAGGCTTCAGGAAGTACAGAAAGGTACTAGACTGGTGCATGTGGGTGGCATCTTTGGGATAAGAACTGAGAGAAGCAGGACAGAGGAAACAACACACTGGAGACTGCGGGCACAGCATGAACAAAACACTCTAGGGCCAGGGGGTGTGTTGGTCAAGAACAGAGTCCAGATAGAGGAAGCTTTATAATCCAGGAAGCCTAAAGCTGAGGCTCTCCCTGTAAGATTCACAAGGGAAGCAAAGGAATTTTGTCTTTCTATGTAAATTGTATGCCATGGAAAATGTATGATGGGCAGGGGGTGATTGAACTACAGTTCTCTGGGTGCGTCATGGAGGTCATGTTGGAGTTGTTTGCCAAAGATCTATTCTTTTTTTAAACAAGGTGTTGAAAACAGTGCCTGCCCCAGAATCACAGAGTTCATGATGCAACCACCTTGGGCATTCAGGCCATCCATCTCCTACCCTAAAGCTTTCCTTCCTACACTATTGTACAGTGACAGTTCACATTTTAAGGAGTATTGTCACCAGAGGAGTACATTGGGAAGTAAAACGGCCCACTCTATGATCTCTCTGGCAAATGGCCCATCAACCCGGATAACAGCACTAACAATACAGAGAGTTAAACTACCAGTTCCAGCACTGGGTTGTCAGCACCCACCCCAGTTTTTCTCTCTACATAACCTCTGCCTGAGAGAAGTTTAAGTATTGGCTCTAAAAAAAATGTATGAGGGTCTGGAGAGATGGCTCAACAGTTAAGAGCACTGGCTGCTCTTCCAAAGGAACCAGGTTCAAATCCCAGCACCCACATGGCAGTTCACAACTGTCTGTAATTGTTGGGCATGGTGGCACACGCCTTTAATCCCAGCACTCAGGAGGCAGAGGCTGGCATATCTCTGTGAGTTCAAGGCTAGCCTGGTCTACAAAATGAGTCTTGGACAGCCAGGGATACACAGAGAAAACTTGTCTCAAAAAAACTAAAAAAAAAAAAAATCATATGATTTAATACCCAGTCACTGTGGATATTAGTGACTATGGATTGATGAGGAGGAGGAAGGCTAGTCACTTGAGGACAGCCTAGGAAAAGGCATCATATTTTGTGGGAATTTATTCACTTAAAGATCATTGTGTTCATTTTGTTAAATTATTTGCCATTTGTTAACCTTTTTATTGTCTAAGATCATGATATGAAATTTTAAAATGTTACCAATGTTTTCTGTATTCCAAGCAGTCTATACTACTCATGTATGATCCACCAGAGCCTCTGCCCCCTGCCCCCCCAACCAACAGGTTGGAGGCACTCACAGCCCTACCTCTTACTCTGATCACAACTTTAAACATGCTGCATATCCTTAATTACACTCCTGAAAGAGCTGTATGTGTACCTACCAGCATCCTTGGACCATATCAGCATAGACTATTTTGATTTTTTTAAAGGTCTATTTTATCTTTTAAAGTACATGTATGCTTGTGTGTCTGTGTGTGGTATGTGCACATGAATGTGGGCACCAAAGGATTCCAGAAGAGAGTGTCAGCTTTCCCTGGAGCTGGAGTTACAGACACTTGTGAGCTTCCCAACATGGGTGCTGGGAAGTTACTTGGGTCTTCTGCAAGAACAGCATGCAATCTTCACTGTTGCCATCTCTCCAGCCCCATGAATTAGGGTCTTCAGTTACATATCTTACACACAAACTGAAGGCAGTGCACATATGCCTTAGATACAAGGGCGGAAGGAGATGAGAAAATGAAAAGCCAGGGCCAGGTGGTCACGCAAGGTAGCAGCTAGCAGTGAAAAGCCATATCAGCTAAGGGAAGAATCAGATCTGGGCTCCTGTGCATCTTAGCTTGTCCTCGTGTGACATAATGCTACTTGATCAGCACATAGATTCCTTTCCCTTTGGTGACCCAATTCCCCAGATACCTTTTCATTTAGAGGAGGCCATGTGACTTCTGCCCAGCAGAGGGTGGGTAGGAATGGAACATAGGTGTCATTTCTCAGTCAAATCCTTCTTGTCGCTCTCCTACCTCCCTAATGAAGATTCCATGGACTTAGATCATAGCTCTCCACCAGGGCCATTTCTGTTCCCCTTTCCTAGGGACCACTGTCAGTGTCTAGGGACATTTTTGGATGTCTCAGAAGGGAAGATGTATCACTGGCATCGCGTCTACTGATTAGAAACCAAGGAAGTCAAGGCAAGGCAAAGAGTAGCCGCCCTTCCACATGAATCATCAGCCACACACAAAAGGCTAACAACATTGCTGCTGAGAAATCAGGCCTGATGGGACTGGGCTCTGAGGGGGCCTTGTTGGGTGAATGCACAGAGCAGAGTCCTCACCCCAACACCCACTGACCTGAGCCAGCCCAGGATTTGAACAAGAAAAAAACTTTCATTGTGTTAAGTCATTGAACTCTGAGGATAATTAATTACAGCCCCTTGCACTGTTGAATTTAACAAGGACAAACTGATAGAGGTTAGTATCTGTGTGGAGGACAAACACCTTAGCCACACAATCTTTTCACTTGACTTGCACTGTGTAGCTCCCCGGGCTGAAGACATTCAGGGCTATGGATGCTCCTGCTAAGTCATGAGACCCCGGGGAGATGGCTAAGTAAAGTTCAGAAAGCAGAAGGCAGTTCATCCCCTGTGCCCTCCTAGCGATTTGCAGGGTTACCTCTGGGAAGAACCTCTTAGCAGGTCAGCTCAAGAGCACAACAGGAGTCTACCACCTGTCCCACAAAGATGGGAAAAGACCCAAGAGCAGCCCAAGGGGCTGAACCAGTACTGAATCTCATTCTCCTCTGGCGCTTGCCCTTTTTTTGTGTGTGACAGGGACTAGCTGGCAATAATCAGCAAAGTCCTTTTACTGTATGCTCTGGTCTTGCTGTGAATAATAAGATGATTGGTTGTGTATATCCTTTTTATGGCTGTTCATTATATCGCCCTAACATAAAGTAATTTAATTTCAGTGGGATAATTAGGGTCTCTCTAATCTAACTGATAGTCTGACCGAAATGAGATTCTCAGAGTGAGATTTGTGTACCAGGAGTCTGGTGACCTCCGGCCCCAATTTTCGCACAATGTATTAATCTGACAGCCTGACTTCCCAGGCATACTCTATCTGTAGATTCCACAGTCTGTGGGTTAGAAACACACCAGCCAATTGGATTACTTTATATATAATGAGATTTCCCTGGGCTCGGGGAGGCAGATCATAATATTTTAACTGAGACCTTCAAACTGTCTGGCATCTATATGTTAACTCAGTCCCAGAGACACAAATGCGCTGATGAGGAAGTATGTTTCTGTTACGGGGTGTTGGAGACACTGCTCAGCAGGAGATATAAAGATGGTGCCTTGTGACATGCCATACTGTCTGCAAGATCCCAAAGATACCCCGTCTTGGTTGAGGGCCACAGGAAAATAGCCTGACTCTCACTCACTCCCACAGTGGGCAACAGGAGTGCGGGGAGGCTACTTAAAGAATTTGCTCACTGAGTCCAGAGAAAATAAGTCCTCATGTCTGCTTCCTAGTCCTCAAAGGTCTCCAGGTGGCTGACCTGATTCATGTCTGGCCCCGTCTGTCTTTTATGTCAGTCACCTGGGGCAGGGTCCTGGCTCTGTGGGGTCTTGCTGATGAAAACCCTTCCCATCTTTCATTTGTTAGGTGTTCACATGCACCACGTAGTGGTCAGACACCAAACAGACAGTTTGCTTCCAAGGCTCCTTACATTTTTCTGGTTATATTACTGAAAATTCCACTATACATTTCCTTTGTGTTTCTATTAGAATCTAAAGTAAACGGGGAAGATCTCTTTCTTTGGAAGAAATAACATGTTTTCTTTTATGAGATAGAATCGAGGCTCATCTGGTTACCTTGTTTTCTTTGTTTGAAAGTGCAGAGATCAACGCCATACTCCATTGCAGAAACAGCACTGGATGAGTTTCTTTACTTCCCTTATTTTCTACTTTCTTGTTTTTCTATTTCTAATAAAAACATGTATTTGAATGTGTTATATTTGGTAAGCAATTCTAAGTTCAATTTGGTATGAGTATATCTTTAAAAAAAAGATACAAGCATGAACTACAGAAGCCCATTTAGCAAACCTTTTAGTGGGAATAGGTTGCTAAGTACATATTGTTAACTGACATTTGAACATGACACATTGGCCCTTTTCTAAGAAGCTTGTAACAGGCCCTCAAGGCAAGTTCTATTAGCATTTCCATTTTACATTTTGTGTGTGTATGTATTTGTGTATATATATGTTAATGTGGTGCACATCTGTGTGTGTGTGTACCTACATATGAAGATCAGATGTTGACATTGTCTTTCTCAATCTCTCTCCACCTTAGACACAGTCTCTCACTGAACCTGGAGCTCCTTGACTTGGCCACACTTCCATCAATCCCCAGTAATCCCCATGTCTCCACCTCAGCAGCGCTGGAATTACAGGTGTGTGCCTGTGGTCCATGTCTCCCATTTTCTCACCACTGAGTGACACTCAGCCTGCTCTACTTGGCCTGAGCTTTCATCAGCACATTGCTTCCAAGGTAAAGAAAATCCTTCGCCTCCAGCCCTGAGCATCTCTCTTCCAGTCTGATGGGAGGGGCTTACAGACAGCTGCTTTGAGATTGTCACACCCTCATACTATTGAGACACAAGTCCTCTTTGAAGGATGATGGCTGAAAAGTCAGAGAAGAAACGAATGCTTCATAAGGCAGCCCTGGCCAGGGAGGCATTCTCCAGGCTGCATAGGGACCCCAAGGGGACTTCCCATTTCTTGCCTGTACTCTGGGTCAGCTCACTCATGTCAGGTGGTCTGTCACACCCGTGATCCACCTCTCATAGGTTCTCACCATCCATCCATAGCAAACCGCCTCCAAGGGGGATCCAGTATCATCTCTGTTGGGGTGGAGGCCAGTATGAGGGCTCAGACACTGCAGTTCCAACCCAGAGAGGCTCAGATTAGGATGACATGCCACACCACTGCAGGAAAAATAGCCAAGGTGCATAAGAATTCCACTTGAGAGTTCATGATGAATTAGCTGAAGCACGGACTTACCAGGAAAAAAAAAAGTAAGTGTACAGATAAAGTGGAAGCAGTGGAGAGTGGCAAGAGAACGCTGGCTGGACCTATTCAAGCCAGTTGTTGGAATAGGTTCTGAGATGTTTAGTTTCTGTGTGAAAGATGAAAGTGGTGTCCGGATCCCTAATACAGAAAATGTAGGGTCATGTCCAAAGGCAGAGATTGGGCACAAATCCTCTCTGAGGGATGGCACCTGGGAGGTCACACAAGGCTGGGATGAGCCACCACTGAAGATCAGGAGCAAAAATATTCCAGTAGTAGGAATAATTTAAGGAAGCCTGTGACTTTCATGGAACTATACATAACTTCCTATTGCAGGCAAGGAAGGGAAGGTGAAGGAAGCAGGAAAACATGAGGCAACAGCAGACAATTCTCTTAGGTCTGTGTTTGCTCTAGTTTCATTTCTGTTGATGTAATAACACATCCTGACAAAAAGTGACATAGAAGAGAGTAGTTTTGGCTCGTAGCTCCAGGTAACCATACATCACTGCAAGTGAACCACAGTGGAAGGAACCTGAAGCAGCTAGTCACATAGCATCCAGACAGAAGTGAACCTACACGTGCTCACTTGCTTTCTCCTCTCTCAAACTGTTCAAGACCCTCTGCCTAAGGAATTGTGCCACCCATGGTGGGCTAGATTTTCCCACATCCACTGATAATCAATTCAATCCCCCACATCCATTCCCATAGGACAACCTGAACTAGACAATTGTTCAGTTAAGATTATCTTCTTGAGCTTGAGAGATGACCTCTGTTTAAGATTACGGGCTACTCTTCCAGAGGATCCTGGTTCAATTCCTAGCACCCACATGGCACCCCACTATCACCTGTAACTTGTCCCAGGAGATCCCATGCCCTCTTCTGTCCTCCTCGTACACTGACATCCATGCAGGCAAAACACCCACAAATTTAAAAAAATACAAAAAATAGAAAAAGAATTGCTTCTATTAGACTGACATGCTGGCATATTTGCTGGGTATTGTGGGAGGTCCTAGACCACTGTGAGTGGTGCCACCCATGGACAAGTGTCTCTGGGTTGTATATGAACGCAAGTTGAGCACGCTACAAGGTAGTAAGTAGAAATTCCTCTGTGTCTCCATTTTAGTTCTTGCCTTCAGTTCCTGCCTTCGTTTCCCTCAATGAAGAACTGTAACCTGTAAGACAAACTCTTTCCTCCCTCACCTCCCCCAAAAATCTCTTCCCAGGTGATTTTATGTTGAGCCAAGTTGACAATTAAAAATTAACTGCCACACAGCTGTGTGCTTTTTCTTGTCCAAGAGCCAAAGATAGTATCACAAAGAGAGTCAGTTGAGCATGGCATTTATCTTCAGGTGAAGGAACTGAGATCGTCATGTTCATTTCTTCTCAGGAACCATGGAAACTCCTTCGACCAAAGCCATCCTCATCACTGCTGGGCATTCCAGGACCCCGAGATCACCCCTCTGTGTTCTTCAGTTCTTCTTGCCTTCTTACTCACCCCAGCTGAGATGACAGGACCCTGACTTCCCCACAAAAGCCTGTTTCGTGGTTCTCTAGTAAGAAAATATAGTAGCTTGACAGCATAGTCAGGCAGCAGTGCTAGCTAAGCTCAGTTGTCCTCAGGCCAGAAACCACCCTTTGCATGCTTTCGCACTGAGCATAGAACTCTGGTGCCTGTCACTGGGCATGCTGGATTCTCTAGGGTGGCTTTCTTGTTTTATGCACAGGATGCTATGTGGATGGCTTTTGAACATGATACCAAGGCAGCAGGATTCAGTGTCCAGGAACTGCTCCCTTCTAAAAACTATTCCAAGTGGGGGGGGGGAATATAATCCAGTGGGGATATGTTAGCTTCTAAAGACTATTCCAAGAGGGGGGGAATATAATCCAGTGGGGATATGTTAGCTTCTAAAGACTATTCCAAGAGGGGGGGGGGATATAATCCAGTGGGGATATGTTAGCTTCTAAAGACTATTCCAAGAGGGGGGGGGAATATAATCCAGTGGGGATATGTTAGCTAACCCATTTTTTCATTACTATAATGAAATACTCATGGCTGGGTAACTTTATAAAGAAAATAGTTTCACTTTGCTCAAAGTTCTGGAGAGTCAAGGTCATGGCGTTATGACACCATCAACTCTGGTGGGGACATGATGGTGGGTGGCACAATGATGAGCTGGCTCATTTGCAGAAGTTGCCTGCCAAGTCAGGAAGCAGGAGAACATGTCAGACCCCCCCCCCCATGGTCCCTTTAAGATCAAACAGATGAGTCTTTGAGGGACAAATCACAGTCTAAATGATGGCAATTATTTAATAGTCTCCACTCTGATCACTCATTACATCTGCAGCCGCAGCAAAGGGATCTGCAAACACAATTCCAGTTAGACTTCATGTTTATCCATTTGTCTCCCAGGTGAAAGGCTCAGTCGATCTGCTCCCTTGAGCATCCCTTCCACACACATCTGTCAGGTCATCACAGAACGGTAAGCCACTGCATTCCCTGGAGTCAAAAGACATGTCAGGATGTGGACAGACTCCGGTCCATCACCACAAACACTGCTCATCACCAGTGAAGGTCTCACTCTTACTGACTTTTTTAACAGAATGAGGAAACTGAGGCAGAGAAAGAACACATAGCTTGAGCCCCCAAACCAACAGAAGAGCAGGAAGCAGACAGCATGCCTCATACCAGCCACACTCTCAAGTTGTTAAGCAATGCTGCTCCCTGAAGGCAAAATAGAGCACATTTTCTTTCTTTCTTTGCATTCTGCCATGAAGTAAAATAAAATGTAGACGTAATTAATCCATGCACCATGCTAGGCAGAATACAAACAGATTTGAATTAAATTGACTTACAGGTTATCTCTTTACCCTCCTTCCAAGATGCCAGACTGGAGAAAGTAAAACAATAGGGTAGGGTGAGAGGGAGGGCAGCTAGGAGAATAGAACAGATGCAGGAGCACAGCCAAGGAAGAGTCACACGCTCTTTCTTGTGACTAAAGAACACTCCGGGGGTACTACCTGGTTGTGTGCAAAGGAAACCCACAGGATGCAAGGCCACCTTGTGCCATCAGTCTGTCACCCCCTGCCTGATCTCAGCCTCAGTTCTATTTCTCCATGCCTTGCGCTTACTCTGGGAGCCTCAGAACCACACGGCTCCTTGCCTAGCTGGCTTATGATTTTGTTTCATGGGGGAGGGGGGGCAATCCCTGGTTGTTTAGAGGGCAGGAGGAAGGGAAGAAAAGACGATTTCCCTTCTTAAGGGACTCCTGCTTCTTTGAGCTGTGTGGGCCACCCTTCTGCCTCAGGCCTTGCAGCAGCTCGGAACAGTTTTCTTCATCCCACCCAGACTGAACCTTTAGCATCTTTACCTTGTCTTCAGTGCTCCAGTATCTCCGTGCCACCCGGGGTCCCATTCTCTATGCTGATGGCCACTCCACATCAATCTCCAACCCTAGATGCAAGAACACATCTTGCCCAACACTGTCACCCCCGCCTAGTCTTTCAATTTCTTCCAACACCTGCATCACCAGATCTCAACATTGAGCGGATTGTATTTTGCTGCCTGGACCTTAATCAGCACATTTCATAAGTCACATCCATAGCAGTTAGTAAAGATGCTTTAGGAATTGATGACTTCTTTCTACCATCCATATTGTCCGACTTTGGGCACGATGTCCTACCATCTGCCCTTGATCATCTCTGTACTTTGTGGACATCCATAGGGCACTATACAATAATTTTTAAGCTGAACTGGAAATCCTGAGGCTGAGGTCACACAGTTACTGACAAAGGTGTATCTGGATAGAAGATGAGGCACCTCTGCAGCAGCCAGCACTGCCCCATGCTCCTCGCCTGGTCTTTGCACTCATCTCCATGCAGAGGCCTCTTCTGGGCTCTTTCTGTGTTTTTCTCTTTTCTTATTCCCTATTCACCCTTCTTTCCTTCCTCTTCCCCAGTTTCCTTCCTCCCTCCTAAGATAAAATGTCTGCCCTCTTTAACAGAGGCCTCCTGTTCCTGACCTTAAAGGATGAGGCTTTTCTATGAACTCCCATCTGGCTAGTGGTCTAACCTAATCTCAGCAATGAGAGTCTAATCCCCTTGCCAGCTTGGCCCATTCCACTTAGTCCCACCCTCGCACTGCTCACACCTTCATTACCCAGCACTCTGCTGTTTTTGTGATAGAGAGCGCTGGGACCATCTCCCCTTTGATTCTCATGGTGTAGCCCCCACAGGTAAAGCATAAGCCAGCACTGAAGACTTAGGAGACAGCCAGAGGGAGCCTGCTGTAATAGTCACCTAGTTGCAGGAACTCACATTTCTCAGATAGTCTATCAGGTGTCATCTTTATCAGAAAGTGAAGAGTCTCAGGACTCATTGGACAGCATAGGCTCCTCACAGAAAGCTCGCAGGATCCGGGCCCAGCGCCCATCTTACAGGAAAATCTGGAAAGACCTCTCTTCTGAAGATACACGAAGCAGAAAAGGAGACAAAGTCCTGGCATTTCTGCTGTCACTTCTATGTCTGTTCCAACCCCCATCTATCAGACTAGAAGTGGACAGTACATGGACATTTCCCCAAACAGAGCCTTACAGTTGCCAGTCCAGGCACAGACGGAGGACAGGGACTGCAGACATTAGCCATGACAAACTAAGGCACTACTCAACAAGGTACAGTCCCCCAGTATGCGCAGACCACTGATGGACCACAGATACTCATCCCGAGCAATCAGTGGTTGTACAGAGTGCAGCAGGAGATATGCAGACCTACCAGATCTACACCACACCGTCTGCCACCTCACTCTCTCAGACCATGGTGATGGCTTCTCCTGTGACGCTTACATCTCAGACAAGGAAGACAGATGTCCCCCAACTCAAGTCACCTAGGAACAAACTGGTTGTCTCACCACAGGCTACAATACAAATACTAGAAGGAACTCCAAAACCAACAGAACCGAATCTCCTCAGGGGCTTCGAAGCTTCCCTGCCCATGATCATTTACACTCTTGGCCAGTATGATGAACTGTCTAAGAGTACACAATGTGAAGTATATGTCAGACTCAGTTCTAATAACAACATAGGCTAAAAGATAAAACTTAAGCATAATTTGGAGAACAAATTGACAATGTCAACTTGCTATTATCAAGTGTTCCATTTACATTGTTTCAGATTTGGCTGTCAAGGACAAGGTAGAAGTAGAGAAAACCCAAATGACTCTGGGTGTGTGTGTGTGTGTGTGTGTGTGTGTGTGGTGTATGTTTGTATGGTATCTGTAATGTGTGTATATGTGTGTGTGCACATGCGACCACAAGTATGCACATGTGTGGAGATCAGAGGTCACCCTCAGGCATATTCGCCTCCACCCTCCATCTTCTGTTTTAAGGCAGGGTCTCTCTCAGAAGCTGGAGTATCTGGCCAGGCAGCTCCCAGGGATGCTTCTGTCTCTGCCACCCAGCCCTGGGGTTACAAATGCTAATTGCCTTGTTGGGCATTTTAGGAACTCAACTCCTTGTGCTCATGTTTGTGGCAAGCAGTGTATCTGCTGAGCCATCTCCCCAGTCCAAACTCACAGGTGGCTATTTTTTTTTTAGGGTGAACAGTGGACATTTACCAAGTACATGCATATTGCCAAATGCCACATTGAGGGCCTCCCATATTTAACCTGTCCAATCCTCAGGACAGAAAGACTACTAAGTCTCTAATGACTGAGAACCCTGTCCCCCGGCATTGCTGGAGGCAGGTGTCACCTCACAGTTCATCCACAGGGGTGTACACTTAACCAGCACACCACCTGTCTCCCCTCACTGGCCAGTCCCCAGTTCTCACCTGGCACACCTTCCTCCACCGTTTGGCCCTGAATATACTTCGGGATAAGCCCCTCCACTGTGGTAAGCAGGCCTGATCTCTGACAGCTGTTCCCCACTCTTCATCCTCATCTGAAACAATCAGGAAGCATTAGAGAGTACTTTTCCCTTTACAAAGGTGATAATTAGATAACAAGCTGAGATTAAAGTAATTACAGTCAGACAGCTGGCGAGGCAGTACAGTCATGTTGAAATATTGTTGGTACTTCAGCATCTGGCTCTAATAACGGCATCGGCTAAAGGATTTTACATTAATTACAAAACATAATTTAATATAAACATATTTAATTACAATTGATGAGCGATAAACTGTTCAAGAATGACTTAACCCCTTCCTTGTGTCAAAGCCATGGGAACTTGGGGCAAACTGTGGCTCTTCCAGCCATACTTTTCACAACTCTCTGACCCTTTCTCTGAAGTAATATTGGAGAAAGCCCCCTCACTGAAGAAGTGTTTCAGGCAAGGATGTTGCTGATAAGCCCATGAGTGTCCTATGCATGTGCCAGGAGAATTGGAAGGCTGCATTGCTGTCAGGCTTGGCGCCTTGCCTGGTACCACTCTCTTTCCTCTCACTCACTGTCTTGCCCTGAAAAATGAAACCATTTCACCCTCTTCTCTTGGTTCCTCCATCATGTGGTGCTGATGTTGCTCCTGACAGTCAGTCTGTGTGCATCCTACTGAAGTCATGAGATCCCTTAGAAAATGGTGTTGCATGTGTGGGCACCTACATGAGTGCAGCTTTTTACATGGCTGCTGGGGGATCTGAACTCAGGTCCGCAGGCTTGTCCAGCCAGCACTTTCCTGACCGAATCATCTCCTGGCTCCCAGTCTTACAAAGTATTTAAAGGTAAATCCATTGTCCTTACTAAAACAGGGGAGGAGACATCCCTAGTCCAACAGTCAGGGTCCTGTCACCACTGGAAGTCAATGTTCAAGAACACTTGAGGTTCCACCTGAGACAAAACATTATTCCAGCAGAATTCTCCCTTACAAGCTTCCAGTCTGAATCCTTACCCCCAGAACTAGCAGAGGAGGCAGTCTTTGGGTGCCTGTTGTAACAGATTGGGACCACATAGACACAATCTCCACTAAAATGGGACTCAACCCTCATTAACTGCACAAGGTCCTTCCAGACACCCCTCTACAAATGGTAAACATTCAAAAGCCACAAAAGCTAAACATTGCTAAGCCACAGTTACAGGCCTCAGGCTGACTCTTCTTAAGAAGGAGTGTGTGGCCTTTGAGCAAGTTGGAAAATAACCGTTAAATTTCTCTGTTTGACAAATGATAGGAAATTGCAGATTACCTAGGTAGATAGATAGATAGATAGATAGATAGACAGACAGACAGACAGCTGACAGGCGGATAGATAGATAGATTGTCATTTGCTGTGGATTTTAAAGTGTGATGCACACGATTTATACTAGAAAAGAGACAGCTTGTCAAGGGTGGAAAGATGACTCAGTCAAGTATTTGCCAGATAAGCTCAAGGACCCATGTTCAGTTCCCCAGCACCCATGTAACAAGCACTCCATGGCAGCACACACCTGTGACCCCAGCACCGGGGAAGCACTGACAGGAGGACCTGAGGCTAGCTGGTCAACGGTCTAGAGAAACTGGTGAGCTCTAGGTTCAGAGGCCCCCACCTCAAAGAATAACATAGAGAGAGACTGAGGAAGACGCCCAACATGATCAACCTTTTGCCTCCATGTGTGCACACACACAAAACACACACACACACACACACACACACACACACACACACACACACGAACAACTTGCAAAGAGAAGAAACGTAAGTTTCCTAATGTGGAAATCTGCAATCTGAATAGGAGCCCTACAGTACATAGAAGGATGATGCCCCTTTGCAAGTGAGGAAGGAGTTGGTATAGAAAGTAGCCAACTGAGCATTTGCTATACTAAAATTTCCCACCAGGTCATTCAGTAAAAAATTTCTGTAATCAAAAGAAAACAATGTAAAAAGAAAACTCAAGAAATCAGATAGATAGATAGAAAGATAGATAAATAGATAGATAGATAGATACATACATACATACATAGGTGGATGGATGGATGGATAGATACATAGATAGATACATGGATACATAGAAAGATGGATGGATAGATGGTAGATAGATAGATGACAGGTGGATAGATAGATAGATAGATAGATACATAGAGAGATACATAGAGAGATAGAGATAGATAGATAGATAGATACATGATAGATGGATGGATGGATACATAGATAGATGGATAGATGATGGATGGGTAGATAAACGGATAGATAGATACATAAATACATAGGTAGGTGATAGATATGATTTGTAGTCTATATATTTGTAATATATTTGATTTAGAATAAATATACATGGAAGATATATGTACATAAATATATAGCCAGAATATGATAAGAACTTCTACAACTCAACAACAGCAACAAAAGCCCAACTAAAGGAAGCAAAAGACTTAAACAGACATTTTCCCAAGGAAGATATGCCAAAGCCCAAATAGGTAGATGCTTGGTATCATTAGTCAACAGGTAAATAAGACCCAAATGGAAATGTGAAACCAGTTCATGTACAATGGGATGGCTGCAATATAAAAAAATCAAAAACAAAAACTGGTAACAATTTTTGGTGATAAGGTGGAGAAACTGGAACCTTCATACCCCACTCACAAGAAAGCAAATACAGACACTATGAAAAACACATTTGAAGCTCCTCAAATCATTACTCAGAGTTATACCACCTAGAAATTCCACTTGAACATGTACCCAAAAGAACTGAGAAATGCCTGCACAAAAAAATTCACACAGAATGTTCATGGCAATATTGTTCATAACAGCCACCAAATGTGAACATTCTACATCACATCCGTCCCCTGATGAGTGAGCAATTAAACCATGTGGCACACCACATGACATAGTATTCAGGAACAAAGGCCTGGGAGAGGCTTTACACATAGACCTGGCAAACACCATGCCAAAATCATCCATGCAAGGCCACTCACATGCAAAGCCCAAAAGAGGCAAATCCAGAGAGATGGGAAGTAGATTAATGGTTGCCCAAAGGTGAGAGTGCTAACAGGTACAAGGACTCTTTGGGGGTGTGATGGAAATATTCCAGAATTTGATAGTAGTGCTGGTTACACATCATAAATATACTAAAACTCATGGAACTGTTTATACTTTAAAATGGTTAAAATGGGGGCCTGGAGAGATGGCATAGTAGTTAAGAGAATATACTGCTCTTGCAGAGGACCTGAGTTGGATCCCCAGCCCTAACCACAGCCTGTGAACCCAGCTCCAGGGGATCTGATGCCCTCTACTGGCCTCCACTGGCACTGCACTCACATACACATACCCCAACACACACACACACACACACACACACACACACACACACACACACACACATACATTAAGTAATTAAAGAATAAAAATTTTTGAGTGGGTGAGATACTGCATTTGTTGATATGTAAATTTTACCTCCAGTTTTAAAAAGTCTATCAACTTATGTAGCTGGAGTTCAATCCTACTCGGGAATCCTGGTAGCCTATATAAACTATGCATCTCAAAGTTACCTCAGTCAAGAGGGAAGGAAGCTGGGGCTATTCATACACCAGTCACACAGGCTGCTCTTGGGAAAGGTCTGTCCATCAGCACTTCTTATCTGCCTATAAAAGTAGCTCTGTGAGCCAAAGAAATATTTGAGGCAAAGAATGCTGGTGCAATGTTCCAGCATGCATACTGGACACAGACCAGGAGGATCAGGCTGTACACTGAGATTTTTGCTACTCTCTCATGGTGAGAGTAAATGAGAACTGAGTAAAATGTATTACAGTGCCAGGTATAGAGAAAGCTCTCAATAAATGTGAGCTTTTTATATAGAAGATTCAATAAGGCTTAACAAGTTTGTGAAAACTGTATATTTTACTTCAAGACAAAGGTAGACTTCATGCAGCGTTCTCTGTAGGACAGTCTCTCCAACAGACAATTAAATTAACCGAAATTCTACTAACCAGTCTTGCAAGCATGCTGATCAGATGGCAATCAAGTCATTAAGGCATCCAGAGGATATAATAAAACAACTTTATGTTTCTCCTCCCCACCACCATGCATCCTCCGTGGGGGAGGCAGCTGCTTTTCTCACAAAAAGGCTTTGAGAGTTGATGTTAATATTTGCTCAAGTTGCCCAGCACCTGAACATCATGTGGTTTTTTTTTTTTTTATGTAGGTGTTCATTTGAGCTTCAAATAAACACATTTACTGACAAGTTAGTGCAAAAGACCAAGATATGTGAACACCTGAGACCCTGGGAAAGGCAGAGCAACACATATCTCACCCACATGTCCGACCTTCTGTTCTCCTTTGAAGAGCCCAGTATCCAAGCTGCTCCACAAAAGATGTGGGTAACAGAGATATTCTCTACTCCAAGTCCCAAGCAAGAGCAAACAGCAGCAAGGTCAAAGTGAGACTCGTACCTACCTGACCAGGTAGAGATTGATAACAGTGTCAAAGCAGCTGTAGTACACAGCATTGCTCACATACTGGTCATTGTCCTGCCATCTGGTCTGGATGGGCAAGAAATATCCGTAGGCCCCCAACTGCCGATGGTGATCCTCCATTCTCTGATGGGTTGATGATGTAGATGAGGAGCGGGTGGCATTTCTAGGAAGTAGCCTCCATGCCCAGAGAATCATAGTGGCTGCTGCTTCAGAATTCCTTCAAGGGAAAAAGCAATCATGGATATGTGTGTCGGTGAGACATTTCATCTTAGTTTTAAAAGCAACTGCATGCAATTTGACCACAGGTTTCAAAAGAATAGTAGGTTTCTTTCTTAAGAAATGAATCTTCCTTTTTTTTTAAATTTGGTTTATTTATTACTTCAAGTTAAATCTCCCTCACAGCCCCCTCCTTCCACCCTTCTTGGTCCCATCCTCCCACCCTCTACCCCCTCTCCCACCTATCCTATTCCTCCAATGTGGGGTGCCCCCACATGTCAGCACCCTTCAGTTCACCAGCCATATGAGGGCTAAGAGCTTCTTCTTGCACTGGGGGTCTACATCATAGCTTCACTAGGACAAAGTGTCCCACTAACAGGTAACAAGATAATCTAAGTCCTTATCATAGACTCTAGGTACTTTCTTAAAGGACTCTTAGGGCTGGTGAGCTGGTTCAAATTGTTAGAGGTGCTTGATGTCACGTCTGCCAAGCTGAATTCGATCTCCTAGGCCCACATGGTAGAAGAAGATGATGATGAAAACGGATTCCCTCATAGTTGTCCTCTGCCATCCAAACATACAGCTTGGCACACACATACAAATAAATATATTTTTAATTTAATGTGATTTTGTCCTATCAGACAGAAACAAGCAAAGCCTTTGTTTGAAATTAAAAGAAGGGATTTTAAGTGTGTTTGTATGGAGTCTTTTGCTCTACAAAGTATTTTGAATAACAGAAAAATCTAATGAAATCTATGAAGTACTCAAGAGTATAAAATCACAGCTCAGGTCACCAGTACAAAATAAAATGCTCACCAGACAAATATCATCAAGAGGGTTTGATGACTGTAAATTTCTTTAAAAAGCATAATAAATTTTTAAACAAATTAAGTCTTACAGAAAAAAATTTAATGCACTTTTACAAAAGGAAAAAAGCAACAATAACCATTATTAATAAACATTTCCATGTGTGCTATTCCAGTCTTGTAGATCTGGGTGTGCATTTTAAAATGGGATCCCACTGTATGTGTTGTCTTGAGTCCTTTACTGAACAATGGACCACTAATGTGTTTACGCATTCATCTGCCTCTGTGGCAGCATTAAATTCCATTATATCTCTTTGCATTGATGCACCAGAGTTTATCACATCCCTCTTTGATGCATATGTAGTGTTTTGATTCCAGTTTGGGTCACAAGATGGAAATCTTTCCAAATAAATCTTTATATGTATTCACCATTATTTTCTTAGGATAAATTCCTAGAAATAAAATTGCTGGGCCAAAGGACAAGTGAATTGTTAAGGATTTTTATATAAATTAATACCCTCTGGAAATTTGTCCCCTCCCTAGCAATGCATGAACAAGCCAATTTCCCTGTCAATTGCAAAATGCTTTGTCAATTTGACTGTGTTCTCTCATTTCCATATAAATTTAATGAAATGTGCTAAGTGGAAAGATGACTGCTGCTACGAGCAATGATGGAGTAGCTCAGGTCAGAATAATCTTCTGTATGTGAGAAGATGTCACAGAACAGCCACTGGACACTATTAGAAAATGGTCAAGGTGAGCTTCACAGACCACAGCCTAGGGACAGGGTGACACACCCTAGTGAGATACTCATTAGTCACTGTTCTATCAGGCTCTGACAATAGCTTAGGACATATTAGCAAGCTAGAACATGTGTTTGTTTCTTTGTTTGTTTGTTTGTTGATTCCTTGGCACCTAAAGGATAGAAGCCTGAACCTTAAACATGCCCTGAAAACTCTCTACCACTGATCCCTGGCCCAAATTTGTGATATTCTTGCTATACTTAGAAGAAACAAATATGGAAGAGGCAGCAACATCCAGAAAGAGAGCAAGTTTCAGAGAGAGGAGACTGATAACACCATTGTTATTAAGGCAGTCAATGAGGCATAAGTTCATTGAGTGAGACAGAGAAAGAACTCAGCAGGAAACACAATGGTCATAAGGCTGAAGGCTTAAGAAGAAAATAGGAGTCTTATGGTGTTAATGACACAAAAATCAGCTTTCAGGGCTTCTGAGGAGCAGGACAAAGGCTAGTGGGTGGGAAGACAGGGTCTTCAGAATGCCTGAAGAGCTTGACAACTTCCACAATAAAAAGATTTTTAAAAACCCAATTTAAAAGACCACAAGAGTCTGCATGTAGCAGTTGGAAGAGAGCCTACCTACATACACAAAGCCCTGGTTTCCATGCCCAGGATGACATAAACCAGTCATGACAGGCATCCTAGTACTAAGAGAAGGAGGCAGGAGGGTCAGAAGTTCAAGGTCATCCCTGACTACATCCTGAGTTGAATAAGCATGTAATATTCACAAGATTAGCAGTACTCAACTATTAAATTGACTCAAAGACATACGGAATATAAAAAACCTTAAAAAGAAACCAAGCAGTCCAATTAATAAACAGGGCAATGAGATGAACAGATAGTTCTCAAAAGATAAAATACAAATGGCCAATAAACATACTAAAAATGTTTTTCAACATCCTTAGTCATTAGGGAAATGCAAATTAAGGGCACACCCAGATTCTCTCCCCAGTCAGAAGTGCTACCATTAAGAAAATAACAACATATGTTGGGGAATGTGTAGAGATAAGAGAACCTTTATACAACCTGGAGGAATATAAATTAATAATTAGTCCACACATTGTGGAAATCAGTATGGAGGAAAAGGAAAAAAAGCAAGCTTAAAGAACTCTGACCAACAGACCCCAGAGATACTTCATAGCAAGCATGTTTATTGCAGCTTTATTCACAATTGACAAGCTATGGAGAGAGCCTAGGTGTCTGTTAAAAGATGAATGGATAATGAAATGTGTTATATTCAACCATAAAGAAGAATGAAATCACATCTGTTGCAGGAAAATAAATGCAGCTGGAGATTATCAAGCTAAGATAAATAAACCAGATTCAGAAAGACAAATGTTGCATGTTTTCTCTTGGACTTATATGGACATAAAATATACATCTAGTTCATGAAAGTAAAAGTGAGATTGAGGAAATGAAAGGTAATAATGAGAGGGGAGAAAGGAAATGTCAAAGTATATGATATTCATGTATGAAAATGTCCCTATGAAACCCATCAGCATACACAAAGAAAAGGCACTAATGTGATAAAGGCATGGCAGTGATGATTTCTAAGACCTATTTATCCCTGGCTTCCAAATGAAAGAGTGAAAGAACATCTATAAAATGATTCCTTTATGTTCAAAAGGAACTACGGGGTGATAAGATGCAAATGTATTTATTTACTTACTTATACTTACAAGGAGAAACTCGGGAAGACACATTAACACAGTGTTTGCAGGGGGAAGGAAGATAATATACACTCCTGCTGGAACTTTGAGGGTCATTTTGGTTTAGAGATGATGATGATATCATTAACAATAGAGAAGGATATAAAATCCAAAATGAAATATAGACAGAAACAAATAAATTCAATGATTCTTCAAATAAAAATATCACACTAAGCAGACATTTTTCACTAAGCATTCTTAGTCTAGAGACAAAAAGATCAGTTAACATTATTGACCATTAGAGTTACTAGCTTTTCATAGCAATAGGGTTAATAACTCTGGATCAGCCTCTTGTGAATCTAAACTTAAGCAAATGAGTAGAAACAATGAGAATAGTGTGAACCAGATTCCTTACCTGGAGAAAGGACTATTGAAAATAGTATGCCCAGAGGCTGGGGAAATGCTCAGTGGTTACGAGCAGCCACTGCTTTTTCAAAGGACACAACTTCAGTTCCCAGCACCCACGTCAGGAGGTTCATGACTGACTGCAATCCCAGCTTCTTGGGAGCTGTCTGACACTCTCTTCTGTTCTCCATACACTTGTACCTACTGTGTGGCACATTTTCACAGAAACCCACACACATACACATAAATAAAAATAAATCTTTTAAAAAATAAAGACAGAAAAAATACTGTGCATAAAAGAGAAAGACCAAAAATAACTTTCTACCATTAGATTAAATTTGTGAATGCCCCCCCCCAAAGGTAATTGTCCCAGAGTTAGGATTAGGGCAGGGGTCTGTTCTTATCTTTCCAGGAGATTTAAAGCATCCATTCAAGGAATCCAGGGACAACTGGACAACGGAAACCTCAGCAGAAAACAGATCAGACACCAAAGAAGACGAGTGGCCCAGATGATCCAGCCTTGCAGACTTCCTCAATAGCTGTTTCCTCAAAAGTCTACAACCACAACAACTCAAAATCGCTAAGACTGTTCAGCTCCACAGACTTCTCCAGCCAGAACTTCAGTAAAGCTCTGAAGATCAGCTTCTGTCTATGAACTTCTTAAGACATCTAAATAGTTGAGCACAAAGGGACTGAACATCAAATGATTCTATTAATATTTTTAACCATTTTCCATTCTTATTTGGGCCCCAAATAGGTTTACTATGTCCCAAATCAGCAGGAAGTCATTTTAAGAGAGCGACGTCCCATCCCCAGAAGGTGGGGAGGGTAGGGTGTCCCTCCCCCCTCTTTGGTCATTTGGTGGATAATAGAAAATCTTGTTATTTAGGGGAAGAGACTACAAGCTGTTAAATGGGCTTGTTAAATGGGTTTTGGAGATTAGATCCAGGGACTTCTCTCTTTTTCTTTTCTGTATCCTTCTTTCTCTCCTATGTAGGAGTAAACAGACTTGAGAAAAAATGGGACATAGACATAGTATAGGAAAGATCAAGAAAAAAAGGACAGATTATTAAATATGCCCTTATACCTTTGTATATTGATACAAAATTAATATTATATTTGGCTAAATTTGTATTGATCATTGTATATTAATGCAAAATTAAGATTGTATTGGGCTACATCGGTATTGATCTTTGTATATTGATACAAAATTAAGATTATATTTGGCCACATTGGTATTGATCTTTGTATGTTGATACAAAATTAAGGGTAATGCTTTTTAAAGGTATTGTACCTAGTAATGCTTAAAAATGAAATGTGAAGTTTTGGCCTTTTGCTACCAACCGTCATAAATTGTTTAGGACTCACTAAATAGGCCAGGCTGGCTTCCCAATTCACAGAAATGCGCCTGCTTCTGCCTCTTGAATGCTGGGATTAAAGGTGTGTGCCACCACATCCAGCCAAGAAGGTTCTTAAAAGTCTCCTTTTTTCCCCCATGTGCAAAATTGGGTTTTGTTGTTGTTGTTTATTTATTGCTTCAAGTTACATCTCCATCACAGTGTGAAAATTCTTAACCAATCAGACATCACTATATTTTTTGTTAAAACATTAATGCCATCCACATAAACACTCAGAAATCTCCACAGGAAAGAAGGCAGATACTGAGTATTCTGGATGGGATTCTGACTGGTGGCTGTGGGAAATCAGAGAGGAGTCTTTCTTAAAAACCAGTCAGATAGGCCTGTGTTATAAGGTCACAAGGAACAGCGCCATAATGCAATGGCAGCCAGTGATGGTGCCTGCTTCACAGATATCCATGTGTTACAGATAACTTTAAGGACATTCCAAACCCTTTGAGAGTGTGCGGTTGAACCACTTAGTCACACGGAAAGTTGTCACCGATGGGCACTTTGCTGAAGTCTAGGTGCCTGGGGGGAGGAAGAGGGGAGACATTCTTGGGCAGCTGTGAAGATATTAGCTATTTTACCCAATTTCTTTCCAAGCTGAAACATAATAGTACATTATAAATCTGTTTTGATGTTACTTAATCTAATGAAAAAAAAGCTCATCTTTTTGATAAGTGCTCATTAGCCATTTTTTTCTGACATAAACAGACAAGAAAGATGTTCTTTTGCTGCATTTAAAACCCAGCTCAGCTAATTACAGTGCAATGACTCAAAGAACAAAATCAGCGAGCTGAAGTTTCTCAGTTGAATTGTCTTTATAGTTGAATTAAAAATCTAACAGAAAAATTAAAAGGGCTCTGCCAGTGTGTTTTACACTTAGATGGAACCAGGCTTAAATAAACAGAGGTCACGCTCAGCTCACAATAGAAGTTTTTCAGTGCCAACTGCTCTCTGGATTTGCTAATGGAGGAGGAAATGTTGACGTTGGGAAGATGGAGAGCTCTCCTTTTGGGAAACAATGATGAATGTGTATCAATAATGTATCCATTTCACTAAGTCCCTTATGAAGATAAAACCAAGATGCAGATAACATCTGGTCAAGGATGGAGCCAGACTTGAACCAGAGAAAAGTGTACGGCTAGGTGGTTCCTGTTAGTCTGCCAGGCTGCTAACGCCCTGCTGCTTTTAGGAGTATCAGCTGGTTTGGGGTTTTGGTTTACAATGTTAATCTACTATAACAGTATCCTGAAGGAACCCGGAATAACTAATGCCATGTCCCAAAAATATCTGATTTCAGCTCCATGAAGAAAGCTTTAACAAGCTAATATGAACTTTTAGCTAACCTAAATGTGCTTATGACTCACAGGATTGGTCATTTCATTTATTTATTTTAGAAATTCATTTTTAAAACTATTCCTTTTATTTTTGAGATTATAATATAAATACATCATTTCCCCTGCCATTTCCTCCCTCCAAACTCTCCCATATACACCTCATTGCTCTCTTTCAAATTCATTGCCTCTTTTTTATTAAATATGTATTTTATGGTATATTATATATTATGTGCAATAATATAATATAATACTATGTTATATATAATATATATTATATATTAGGTATATATAATGCATATGTATAATATATATATTTCTAAATATATTAATACAACCTGTTAAGTCTTTACAATGATACTTGTATGTACATGTTTTCAGACTGGTTATTTGGTACTAGGTAAGTAATTGGTATACTCTTCCCTAGGGAAGACTATTTCTCAGCTCTCAGCATTCCTTAGTTGCCTGTAATTCTTTGTTAGAGTCAAGGCCTCCAAAGCTTGTCTCCCCAACCCCTTCCCAGCATCCATGTTCTCATGTCTATTGTTGTGGTCCCTGTTCAGTTCATGTTTAGGCAGCCATGTTAGTGACACTTTATGGGTGTAGCTTCTGACATTCCTAAGAAACACAGTCTCACAGCAAACTCCATGATCCTCTTGCTTTTAAATCTCTCCTCCTGTTTTTATTATAAAATATATTTACTTTAAACTAGAAACTTAGAAAATTATTCTGGATCTTTGGTGCACAAATCATATTCACTGTGACCCAAATTCCCATCACAGAGGAGCAGGGAAGATTAATTAAACATAACTCACTTTCCTCCTTTCCCTAAAAAGCCAGGGTTTAAAGGAGTACACGGAGTTGTGTTAAGGTTCATTTGAATGAACAGCAAAGTAACAAGAGAGAAGTCTGCTACTGAGTTCATTTGGTGAGTAGCTGGCTGAGTGAAGTTGCCAACGTTGTGGATAGACTTTAGATGGACACCATGGTATTTAATCTTCGTTGTCTAATTTAACTGGATTTAGAATCACTTAGGAGATTGGTGCCACAAATATCTAGATGTGCCTGTAAAGATGTTTTCTGAGAGCATTAACTCCAGAGGATGACCCACTCTAGGTGTGGGTAACACCATCCCATAGTTTGGGAGGCCATGTAAATTAGAGTTAGAAAGAAAAAAAGCCAGCATCCCTTTTTCTCTGTCAGGCATGGTAGGAACTGCTTTGCTCTGCACCTACCCAGAATGATGGACTGGCACCTTGAAACCATAAACCCAATAAGTCCTTTCCCCTTAGGTATTTCTGTCAAGCATCTCATCTAATACAGGAACTGAAGAACAACATCTACAAGTGTCTTGTGGTAGCTCAATTTTCCATTAGCTTTGTTGAATAGGAAAATGTCTGTCATTCACTATCCAAACTGTAAGCATAGCACAGCTGCATCCAGAAAGAAACATGCAAAGCTTGGCGTTTAAGAGCTTTAAAAAAATAATATATTTATTTTATGTTGATGTATGTGTGCTTATGTATGTGTGCCTATGTATGTGCACACATACAAAAACACATCCAAAATTTACAAAGAACTCAAGAAATTAAATGCCAAGAAACCAAATAATCCAATCAAAAAATGGGGAACAGAGCTAAACAGAGAATTCACAAAGGAGGAATCCCTAATGGCTGAGAGACATTTGAAGAAATGCTCAGCATCCTTAATCATCAGAGAAATGCAACTCAAGAAGACTCTGAGATTCCATCTCACACCTATCAGAATGGCTAAGAGCAAAAACTCAAATGACAGCACATGCTGGTGAGGTTGTGGAGAAAGGGGAACACTCCTCCATTGCTGGTGGGAGTGCAGGCTTGTACAACCACTATGGAAATCAGTCTGGCGATATCTTAGAAAACTTGGAATAGCTCTACCTCAAGCTGGGTATACTGGTATACCCAGACTTTGTTTCCTATCAATGAGACACTTTGCCCTAGTGGTGCTGCCTTGTAGGCTCCCAGTGTATAAGGAGGCTCTTGGCCCTAATATGACTGCTGAACTGGGGCAGGGACTGAAATGTAGGGACACTCCATTCTAGAGGAATGGGGTGGAAGGGATGGGGGTAGAGGGTGAGAGGGTGGGACGGGGGGTTGGAAAGAGGGCACTGTGATGGAGATGTAACCTGATGTAATAAATAAATATTAAAAAAAACAAAGTTGACCTTAATGAATCACTAGACATACAGGCATTTTGAGGAGCTTTCTGCTCTTCTTCCATTTCATTCTGTTCCATTTTAACATGGAGAAGTGCAAGAGTGGATGTTGGGCAGGCAGCAAGCAATATATGCCAGGCGACTAGTCTGAAGTTCAGCAAAACTCTACAAATTGCATTAAGGTATGAGTTCATGTTAAGAGTTCATCATTACTAATGTGGTGTCTCTACATCCATAATTAATAGTCTTCCAGATAAATTCAAATTATTTGAGCCAATTCATGACCAAGCTGCTGACAACTTCATCAGTTTTTGCCCCTACAGTGTAGTAAAGAAAGAAGTTGTGAAAGAAGTAGAGAAAAGAAGTGGACATGTTCTGTCGCTCACTTGCTCTTGACTTCTACTGTGCTTGGGGTTCTCGGTCTGTACTTTTTTGTTTTGTTTTGTGTTTTTTTTTTCCCGTCATCTTAAAGGCATTTGTCTCTGTATTTAGGAATAGGAAACCTATTCCTGTGTAAATCTACTTTTCCAGGGCCTTTTCTGATTTAAAACAGTACTACAATAGAATTCCCTTCTGGTAGGAGATCCAGATCTCTCTGTTATAGTGTCAGGCCATATGTTATAGCCATCAATGATCATCAGTTTTTTTTTTAATTATAGACTTTATTTTTTTTATTGTGTTTGTGTATGAGTGTGTGCATGTGAGTGCAGGTGCCAGCAGAGGGCAGATGTATCAGATCCCCTGGGGCCAGTGTTAAAGGTGGTTGTGAGCTACCTGATGTGATAGGTGGGAATCACACTCAGGTCCTTTGGAAAACTAGGATGCACTCTTAACCTCTGACTGATCGATCCAGCCCAATTTGCCAGTTTTGTACTAAATGGTATGCTGATTGGCACTGCTAGCATTTCCTTCTGGCCTATCAAGCGTTCACATCAGATTATCGTGAATAGATCTTTGGAAACCACCAGTTTTTAATGGCAAACAGAGCAAAACACTATTGAAACCAGAAGGAGAGTGAATTGACCCAATTCTGTGACACCAGGAACTGTAAAGAGATTCTTCCATATTTTTTTTCCAACAAACAAAAACTCATACAATCCCTGCCAGGTAGTATACAATGAGAGAACAAGCAATTTGCCTCCTGTTTCCCTGGGGAGCACCTAGCTTAAAGAGGAAGACTGAAATGCAAATGAGGAATTGCAGATGATATATGGAGAAAGTTGGTACAGAGTGTGGGACAGCCTCACCTTGGACTTGCCTTGAGTCTTCTCAGTTAGCTACAATCTGAACCTTTGTGTTTAGTGGCAATGCTTTGGGGAAAGGAGCCCATTTTCTTCCCTGCCTCAAAGCTCTTGTTACCATATAATAGTCTACAAAGTTCACCTATTTGTTGCATCTTCCCCAACAAGAACATCAGCCTTCTTAGGAGATGAATGTTTGTCTGCTGGTTCTGTGTCCCAAGCTCTAGGAAGGTTTGTTGAAAGACTACATAAGAATGTGATTCTCTCTGATTATGGGGGGTGATAGACAGAAATGGAAGAATGATCTGGATGCATGGGATAAAGAAGGGGACATCTGAGTTGGACCCAAGGGTAAGTTGAAGTTTTAAGGGGACAAGGTAGGCATGCCATACAGATGGACCAGTGTATACAGAAATATAAAGGTAAGAAAGAACCAAGGGCATAGTTAAGTATGAATAGTTCACATTGATGGAAACTTAGAGCATTTCATAAGGGGCCTCTAAGTAGTAAAACTATCTAAAGAAATAGCAAAAGATGCTGGGCATGCTGGTTCATCATCTTCCATTCATCTAACTTCTTACAACCTTTTTGTATTAATAATTGTGATAATTTAAAATCTATCTCCTCCAGACAGAGACTCTCTGAGAGCAGAAAACCAGGGTTATTTTTCTTTTACAACATTCTCTGATCCTACCAACCATTCAAAAGGTATGTGATGAGTGAATGTGTGTGTATTGGTAAGTATTAGAATAAAGTGTGAATTCAACATGTGTTATATACAGTAAACATATCCAAATTTTAAATCTGTTTCAATAAGCAAGTTGAGGGGATGCAATTCTAGACAACTGAACCACAACATGTGGTTGCACTTCAGCTCAAAGCAGGCACAAGTACACAGTTGTGAGGAAAAAAGGAATACAGCTATGATGTGGGTGGACTTCATTGCTCATAAGCCACCCTGACCTAGAAATAATAGCTCTAAGACAAAAGGGTTTGTAGCTAAGCTGAAACAATGTCCTGGCCAAAGGCGGAAGGAAGTTTACCTGCAGGTTGCTCCTTTAGTTTCTCTTAGCTTTCCATCTTCTTAGACAAAAGGCATAAGAGACTTCCTGTGTTGAAAAGCCTGACTTAGGGGAGGAGCGGGCCAGCCAAAAGCACCCTCTCTTTCTTGCACCTTGCGGTAAGGAACACGAAAATCAGCCTTTCCATAGCACGACACTCATCACTTGATTTTAGCATACCAAATGTGGCCAGGTAGGATTGAGTCAAAGATGGGCAGCCTGCACTGCCCTGTGCTCTAGCCCACCAAGTTCACCCTCCTGTATTCTATGAGAAAAACAAAGCAAGGGTTCCCAAGATCCCTGAGGACAACTGAGTTTTTGGGTTCTGTTCCAGCTGGGATTCTTTTCCCTGTTCTCCCTTCTTTCTGTAGTTGGACACAGTCTACCAAGATGACAGAAAAGGAAATCACTTCACTGTAAACATTTTATAGGAAACAACCATTAAATCATTTGTTGTATTTTGCAAACACCTTCACCCAGAGAAGAGAATTACAAAATTCTGCTCTGTTATGTTCTGAATGCTTATCCTTACCATACTCCAATTGAAATTTTGTTAGCAGTTGAAAAGTTTAAGAATTAGGATCTTTCTTAAAGTTAAATTTTTAACTAGCACATAATTGTATATAATATGAGATCCAGTGTTACATCTCAATACAGGTATGTACTATATAACAATTAGATGGGGTAGATAGCATATGTATCATTGCAAACATTTCTTTGTGTTGGAAACATTCAAGATCCTCTCTACTAACTATAATAATCACACTTTTTCTATCCCTGCCCACCCTGCCAGGCTCTCCTAACATCTGCTCTATCTTCTTCTTCTAACAGACCAACACTTTAGCTTCCATAGGTTAGAGCATATTTCTCTACATACTTCACTTCACTTAATATAATATTGTTCCATCTATGTTGCTGCAAATGACAAAATTTATTTCCTTTATGGATGGATAATGTTCATATAAATAATCATACAAGCACACATGCATATGTGTATATATATATATATATATATATATATATAATCTGGTTTTGGTCAGTGTTTTATCAGCAGAAACCTAAATAGGACAATGAATATATATACATACATAATAAACATATTTGTATATATAAATATATATTACATATATGTATAATATATACACAAACACACACATATATATTAAATATAATCAATGTTTATATGTATATGTATATAGATATAATTCATTGATAAAACACTGACCAAAACTAGATTGGGAAAGGAAGGGTTTATTTCAGCTTGCACTTTATAGTCTATCTCTAAGGGAAATAAGGACAGGATCTTAAGGCAGAAACTGAATAACAGGTCATGGAAGAGTGCTGCATCCCTGCCTGTTCCTCATGGCTTGCTCAGCCTGCTTTCTTATAAAAATCCAGGACCATGTGTGCAGGGGTGGCTTTTCTTACAGTGGTATAGGCCCTTCTATATCAACTATTAATCAAGAAAATGTCCCCCACAGACTTGCTTACAGGCAAAACTCAGGCATTTTCTCAACTGAAGTTTACTCTCCCAAGATGACCCTAGCTGTGTCAAGCTGTCAGTCTCTATGGACATGGATCCCGTGGTAGGCTTGCTGCACAACATGACAGCTCTACTTGTACTTTTTGAGAAGCCTTTACACTGTTTTCTACAGTAGTAGCACTATTTACATTTAAGAAGTAAGGCCTTCAACCTCGTTTTTTTAGACTAATAACTTGTCAGTGGTCAGAGAATAAGTGACTCTTCAGTGCTCAGCCCTAAATGGGACCTCTCTATTACCCCCATGATGGTTAATCTCAATTGGCAAAGTATTGAGATCTAAAATCACCTGGAAGAAGAGTCTCTAGGCATGCCTGGGAATTATCTTGGTTAGATTAACTGAAGTAGGAAGATCAGTACACTGTGGGTGGCACTATTACCTACGCTGGGATCCAGGATTGTGTATAAAGAAGAAAATTATCTAAGAACAAATTCATCATTCTCTTTGACTATGGATGCGATATGACCAGCTGCCTTAAGCTCTTGCTGTTGGAACTTTACTGCCATTATGAAATGCTACTATGATCCAAAATAAACTCTTCCTTTATAAGTTGCTTTTGTTAAGTATTTATCACAACAGCAACAACAAAATAACTAAAACAATCCCCTCCAAGCCAATGGAACATCTCAGAAGAAGGAGCAGAAAAAAGGTACAAGCTGGAGGATGGAAAGGAGTCTTAGGAAATGCTCTTTTCTGGGTATGACATAGCTGTCACACCCTTGAACTCACAGCAGCAGTGACTGCATGCATGAGATTGTACAAGGCTGGCCTACCAACATTCTATCATGGAACAGAATAGCGTTCATGAGGCCCACCCCTCACAGAAGCAGTTAAAAGTTGTAGAGAAAGTAGGAGTCATAGTCTTCAGTATGGTAAATTGCCCTTGCTTAAGCAAACAGATTCCCACCCATGTTCACAGAGACAACCATAATTACATGCAATGGTACATACACAAAAGGACATGGAAGGAGGTGGAAGACTTGTTGGAAAAAGAAGGGGTCCAGCAGGAGGAGAAAAGGGATAAGAGCAGATAATAGGGAACAGCATGATCAAAGTACATTATATACTACATATAATAATTAACAATAATTGTGTATAATTGGAAAAAATAAACAGAAGAAAGTTTAAAAGGGCAGGAGGCCTTGGGTCCCTGCCACCATCATACACAAAGGAGACTAGGAACATGGTCCAGAGAACACAATGACCCCTCTACCCACTGTGATTCCCTTCTGAAGAGCTCTAACCAGGAACAGCTGACTCTCATCTATCAGTTGTTCTTTGTTTATGACAGGGTCTCCTGTTAACCAGGCTAGCCTCAAACCTGCTATGTATCCAAGGATGACCTTAAGCTTCTAATCCTCCAATCTCCACCTCCCAAGTGCTAGGACTACCACGCCTGGCTGTTACTCTTTGGATGACCACATGGATGTTGAGTGTTTTGGTTTGGAGTTTGTTCTTTGTTTTGTTTTTGCTTTCGTCTTTGAGTGTCTAGCTTTTTCACCTTAGTTTCCTCTCTGATATTTCTCACTCAGCCTACTTGCTTTGGGAAGAAAAAAGAAATGCTTTATAGACTACAGTTACTTTTAACTGGAATGTGGGAATTCTTGGAATCTGTGCATTTTAAGCGGTTATCTGGATTATTATAATGAGTGGGCTTTGTTAATGCTAACTAAATTAATTCCTGGGGTGGAGGGATTGAGATCTTTGAGAAATGTATAGGTCACAGCCACTCCATCGTAGGGGTGGTTTTAATGTCTGGCTTTTAGAAGTGGACTCCTTCTCATTGCTTTTCCATTTTCATATCAAATTAGGAACAATGTCTACATTGATCTTCTAGAGGATGTAGCATGTAGGGAAGTATCTCAGGAAGCAGAAACCAGGCCCTTAGCAGACTCTGAACCTGATGGTGCCTTGATCTCTGACTTCTCAACTTCTAGAACAGTGAGGAAATAAAGTTCTTTTTCTTTCTAGATGGTCACCCAGTACCATCTAGAGTACAATGGTATCAACTAGTCAAAGAAGAAACAAAACCCAGAGGCTTAGGTGCAAACACAAAATACAGAGGCTACAGGAGAGACAAAGAAACTGAAAGTCAAGACAGGGAAGTCAGCCGCCCTGAACCTGTTTCCCCTCTATGAACAGGGGAGGTTAATGTACAGTTTTGAATTTAGCTGCAAAGGGCATTGCCAACGGTGCAAAAACAGGGTGGGGAAATTCTGATAAGAACCAAAAGTTTTCACTGATGAGAGAAATACTATATACATTATGATACACGTGACTGTTAAAGGTAAACAGTCTATATGAGCGGAAGTGAAAATCTTTGCTGTAACATGGCAAGGTTGCTTCTGTTCTTTCTCCCTGGCTTAGAGATAAACCAGGACAGTCACAAGGGGAACCACTTTAAGTTCCAAATGGCCATCATGGCAAAGGCCTAGAAACTACAGTCCCTGGGATTATAAAGAGCATCCCACAGCATCAAGAATGGGTCTCATGGCATTCAGAAAGCGCTCTCCCCATCTCAGCTTCCATGGCACACAGCAAGAGGAAGTCAACCCTCTTCCTGCTTCAGTTACCACGGCACATAGGAAGCCCAGCCCTTTCTCTGTTTCAGCACCCATGGCACACAAGAAGAGAAAGCCAATCCTCTTCCCATCTCAGCTCAGTGTCAGTGGATAGCAAAGGACTTCACATGCGCAAATCAATATACAATTTTAGACACATATGCATAAGTATCTACAAAAATATATAATAAGTCCATTTGTATTATGTCTCCTCGTTAAAGGGATTCAAGGTGGCTTACAGTGGTATATTAACAATCGCAAAGTATTTCACAGGGGAGAATGAATAAGGAAACTAATTATTCCCTGTTCTACATCTTCCCTGCCTCTTGCAGAGTAGCAAAGTCATAAACATCAACAAGGTTGATTCCATACCTGATCTGCATGAGCCTGCTCCACCTCCTACAGCCTATGAGCTCAGCGCTAGCTTCTCTGACCCAATTATTCAATGAATCCTTGACATCAACAGCCATTCAGCACCAGAAACACAATGGTAATAAGAAAGTCTCCTTCCCCCAAAAGGCTTTATTGTCTAGGACCCAGCATTCCTCCAACAGTGAATGAAGAGTTAAAGAAATTGGCAATGTTGACTTAGAAAGTGCAAAGTTAGAAAAGATAGAAGGGTGGCTTCCAAAAACTTGAAAGGCCGCACATGATTGATCTTTTTATTTGGTTTTAAACTATGCTATTTTATGTGCACTTTTACTTGAAGAATCTGTAGCTTCCACTCAGATCTAAATAAGATATAAATTACAAATGAGTAGATATAAGGTCACACAAGAGTAGGGAGACTTAATGAAAGTGTTCTAGAGTTAGCTGTCTGGGTTTCAAATCCAAGTCTGGCTGTTAGATATGACTTTAGATTAGATTAGTTTCAATTAATAAGATGCGACTTCTAGCAAGTTATTTAACATGCCTGAGCATAAATTTCTATCATCCTTAAAATGAGAATATTAATATACTGTGAAAACTAAATGTCATGGTGTATATAAAACATTTAGCATGAGGGTTGGCAGATAGTAAGTGCTCCTGTAGTAGCAACTAGTTATCGCTGTGTGTATTTGAGGGGATGCTGTGTAGAAATGAAGATGGTGTCGGCGGAGAGAGGCACTGCCATGGCATCATTGCCACCTCTGGAAAGAAACCACATGACTCCATAATATAAAACTAAGGTCATTAATACAGAAAAAAACCCACTAATATCTAAAGCACTTTTAAAACTCGCAAATTAACATTTAATAGGGAGGGTAAAGGCGATGGCCATTGAGACCAAAGACCAGAGTTTGATCTCGGAACTTACATGGTAAAAGAAGAAAACCAACTTCCAAAGTTGTCCTCTGACCTCCATGTACATACCATGGTATACAGCAATGCACGTTCATTCACACACACACACACACACACACAGAGAGAGAGAGAGAGAGAGAGAGAGAAGGAGGGAGGGAAGGAGGGAGGAAGGGAGGGAGGGAGGGAGGGAGGAAGGAAGGAAGGAAGGAAGGCCAGTATGAAGTCCTGAACCTCTCAATCAGCTTGACCCCAAAAGCCCAAATTAAACGAAATAAAGGCATTTTTCCAAAGCACTGCAAAGTAAGAGATCTCAACACATGAGACAAACATGTAAAAACACTGAGATAAAACAGAAAATCTGATAACAGCTTTTCTGTTTTATCTCAGATCAGGACCTGGGCTGTGAAGTGTCAGTATTTTCCATCAGAAGCTGAGTCTTAATCGGTCTCCCTTCCAGACCATGAAGCGCATACTCTGAGGAACTGCAGCCTCTAATCCTGGAGCTAGCCAGTGACAGCATTCCCACATGCAGTTCCTTTGCAAACTGTTCACCTGAGCCGTGAAGTGCAGAGGCGTCATTAGCCAGACCACTTTTAATGTTCACACTGGAGTGCAATCATGAAGACCTGAGTGAGACTCCGAGAACTCATGCAAAAGCTAGGCATGCAAGCTTGTAATCCCAGCTCTGCAAAGGCAGGGACGGGATGTGGATCCCTGGGAGATGGCCAACCAACCTCACCTACTTTGTGAATTCTAGGCCACTGAGAGATTCTGTCTTAAAAAGATAAAATAAAAAAGAGGGCAGATGTCGCCTGAGTGACACATAAGCTGACTTACATTTGAACACACTTGTACACCCACATACAAGCACACACACTCACACACACACATGCACACTGTTTGCTTAAAAACCCTTGTAGCAAAAGTAAAGACTACATCTAAAAATGAATGCCCCCCCCCCCGCCCCACCCCACCCCACCCCACCCCCGCCTTCTTGGGCAAATTTAAAAACAGTTCTGTGGGGAATCAGGCCTGGGTTTAAAAAAAAATGAAGTGTGAAAGATTATGATTACTTTTAAAGAACAAAAATTGGGTGACAATTCATATCCAGTTTACTGCAGCATGAGACAGTATCCACAGGAATATTGGTGTTTGGGACAATGAAATGTGGCTAGGGCCATCGTGCACTGTGAGAGCAACTTCAAAGGATGCACAGACTGTGGTCAAGAATAGATGGTGGAGGTTCTTGTTTTTGTAGAGATATGACTTGTGACAATCTGGAAAAACGTTTCTCTTCTTAGATCTATCCACATTTCATAAACTTTTGTTGACAGGCCAGATATGTATAAGTATTAAACTTTAAGGAAAACATGATTATCTGTTACAATTGAAAGAAAACCTTGTGTTGCCTTCTGAATTCCTCATTGTGATATCATTTAGGCTCGGGGGAAATCTGTTGAAATATCTAATGATTCCTGATGTAATGTGAAAAAAGTGTGTACATAAATGAGTGAAAGTGAAAAATAAATAAATAAATAAATTGAAATTTTAAAGGTGCTCTCTGATTTCCAACAAAATAGTATTAATTTTTGTTTGTGATCAAAAGCTTTTTCAGTGCTTTTAGTCCCACGCTGTCGCATTGCCTATAAAATGCACAATAAAGCATTTGAAGCTCCAGAGTCAACACAATGTGTTCAAGCAGACGGGCAGGCACTGGGAGCCAACCTGAAACACGCATGCTGTCTGTTGGGGTGCTTCCTACCTTCTCTGTTTTATTCATTTACACTAATGTGTGAACACGACGGCTGGAAACATTCTGCTACAAATAAAAACCCCAAGCTTTCCATGTAATTTCTGAGCTTCTCCTTGGAAAAGGCAGCACAATCTGTCTTCAGACAAGAGTGAAAGACTTGCATTTCCCTTCGAAAACACAACGTCCAATCTTCCCCTAAGTGGAGATGCCAGAGCTACTAGACTGCATTTTAAATCAGAGAGCAAAATTAAGCCAGGTACAGCGGAGTGGAAGGAGAAGCAGTGTAGACAGTGTGGTAAACAGCCTGTGAATTCCAAATGCTATCTACCCTCCACCCACCGAAGATCCTGACTTCCCACAAATTAGAGAAGTAAATTGGCAGCTCACCTATGATTCAAAGGTAAACAGATATTTTTCAGCAGCCACCCCATAGCCATCTTTTGAGCAGAGCCCCTTCCCATCCTATAAAAACTAAATAATATTGACGCTTAGTAACAATAACCTAAGGACAGGGCTCCCAAGGAAGAAACTCGGGGTTCTGAAATCTGCCATGTTCTTAACGTCAGTGTGGCTGTCGGGGAGTTGGGGGTTGCCGTGGTCTCAAGGGGTCCCTGGCAACAGCAGCTAAAGCCCAGTGATTCCATTTTGAGTTGGGTTTTGAAAGCACAGACCAATTCCAAAGAAAGACTTAGTTGATGATTTTTGTTATAGCAGAAATGAGCTGATCATTTTGTTTCCACCAGAGGGTGTGTGTGTGTGTGTGTGTGTGTGTGTGTGTTGTGTGGGTGTTCATGAGTGGGGGAGGTTCAAGTGCTCCTTTGTGAGTGTGAAAATGGAGGCCCCAGGTTGATATCAGGCATCATCCTCAGTAGCTCTTCTACCTTACTCACTGAAGCAGGGTCTCTCAAACTTACCGATATGGCTAGTCTTACTGAGGATCTCCTATCTCTCCTTTCTGAGGCTGGACTTATAGGCAGGCCACCACACCCACAGGGATTTATTTGGGTTCCTGAGGATCTGAACTCTGATCCTCACACTTGCAGAGCAGAAGCTTTTACCACAGAGCCATTTTTCCAGCCCAGGACTGACCATCAGGCTTGCCAGCCGAGATTCTCCTGGACTTCAAAGCATGAGTTGAGCTGTTAGGACTCACAATCAGGATTGTAGGTTTGGCCTCTATCTCCCTAAGGCTCAATATACCTTGGGAAAAGTCATTATTCTGGACCGATCCATTCTTCTCTTTGGGTTCTGTAACAGCTGAGCCCTCTGCTGGCAGAGCGCAGTGGAGAGGAAGGAAGACCATTTGGACTGAAGGACTTTATGTCTGGCAAATACATCCACTGGTAGGTTGGCCAGAAACAGACCTATCTCTCTTAGGCAAGGGTATTTCAGGACTCAGCCTGAGGTGGGAATCTATTCAGTCCAAAATCTGTCATCAATAGGATACACAAATTAATCGGAAGGCTTGTGTGGTTCCCTGTGGGAGGCTTTGGTCCCACATGAAGGGACATTGCCAGAGATGCAAGACCCTTCTGTAAAATGGTTTTGGCAGTAGTTTGAGGAGAGAGAAGGACGTATGGGGAGATTAATATTAACCTAAATTCTATCAGAATGGACTTTGGGTCAAAATTATACCAAATGCTGAGAAGCGCTAAGCAACTAAAAGCAAAGTGTTTCTTCAGTGCACATGGGCTTCACATTTACCATGTTTTCTGCAGAGATATGGACAGAAGGTAGACAGCACATTTCTAGCAGACAGAACAGACCACTATCACTGGCAGTGGAGACACTGGTGAAAGCCCCGAGACAGACGCCGGCCATCAGAATCTGACAATAATCCTAAAAAAGAAAGAGAGAAAGAAATGAAGGAAGGAAGGAAGGAAGGAAGGAAGGAAGGAAGGAAGGAAGGAAGGAAGGAAGGAAGGAAGAAAGAAAGAAAGAAAGATAGATAGATAGATAGATAGATAGATAGATAGATAGATAGATAGATAGA
>CAJQZJ010032130.1:9556992-9585535 GCA_907164525.1 Lophiomys imhausi
AGATAGATAGATAGATAGATAGATAGATAGATAGATAGATAGATAGAAAACAGTTTAAAAGACACAGAGGTCAGAAAGAAATCTAAGGAACCAGTTTATGCATCTATGCCTCAGAATCATATAAACTCCCCAGTGTGGAGAATGGGAATTCTGGGACAATTCAAATTGGCCCAGGGCCTTTATTCCAGGACATGAGGCTGGTCTGCAGCAGTGTATACAAGTGGATATGAAGTCAGTAGGATTACATCTTCTAATTATTTTCTGCACGAGCTTTGGGGCACATACACAAAATGAGATCAGCCGGGACTTGCTTCTTGAACAAATCACTCAGCTTTAAACATTGCTCACATAAACAAAGAGGGGAGGGGTGGGTAGGAGGGAGATTCAGGCTGGGAAAAGACAGAGAAGGGCTTCTTCAATCACAGTCGCAAGGAACAAAAACCTGGAGGGGGAAAAGAGTTGTTGGACCGCCACCAAATCTCCCCCACTGGAGACAAGAGCCCATCTGCTGAGCTAGGTAACCGCTTTAACTACCATTCAGTCCACGTCTCTGCAGAGATCCGTCTGCAGAGCTGGCAGATGGACCCCTGCTTCCCCAAGTCGCTGTGTTATTTGTTTAATAAATTTAATTAATATCCATACTGCATTGGACTGCTCCCAGAAAAGGGACCAGAGTGCTCCCTTACCCCTAGTAGCTGCATGATGAGTGATTTCCCAGGAAAAAAACAGATAACGGTGTTTCGGGGCCACTGAAAAATTAAAAGTACCCAGTACTTCCATTACTTTGAATGAGTTAATTTTTTTTCGCTCTTCCCTAATATATTTTTGATGTGAAATTCCCCAAATGGCAGAATTTCTCTTCTTTTGGGTCAGTTAGGTTTGCTATAGTGTTTTCAAAAGGACCTTAGTTGAATCCCACATTCAACACTTCTGTCTTTTTCCACAAAGTGAAGGGCTATGAGGACAAGAAGCCCCACTTAGCCAAACAGCTGGCTCTAGGGCCATTTTTCAGACATTGCAAACTACCCTGATCACACTGAGTCTCTATTCCTTCCCAAGCTATAAGAATGTGAATATAGCTACTGCAAACATGGCAGACAGGAAGGAGGATCTTGGGGAAAACTAATGGGAGCAGCTTACTCTTAGTTAAAAGTTGAGTCCTCACAAGCAACAAGTGTGAGAGAAAGCCTCACTCTCCTAGCCTCCTTGCCCAACCAATTATGAAAGAATTCAGAACCCCGACAGTGGCAGTGGCTCATGATTTTAATCCCAGCACTCGGGAGGCAGAGGCAGGTGGATCTCTGTGAGTTCGAGGCCAGCCTGGTCTACAAAGCGAGTCCAGGACAGCCATGGCTACACAGAGAAACCCTGTCTTAAACTCTCTCCCCTCAAAAAAGAACTCAGAAGATACAAGGGGCTAGATTTTCAAGAGTTGACGGAAGGGTGCAAAGAAGTATTTATTGCATTATATATTACTGTTTGTGTGTACAATGTTCAGTATTGGTTATAATAACTAAGTGTTATAACATCAATACCTAATAATATTTAGCATTTCATTATATGCTAAGTCCCATGGCATATTTTTATCTATTTTTTGGGTTTTTATTGTGACAGGGTCTTGCTATACAGCCAAAGATAGCTGCATCTAAAGCCTCCGCCTGCCTTAGCCTCCTAAGTAAAAGGGTCATAAGCGTGAGCCACACAGTGTAGTCTATGATATATCTTATTATTATGATCTTAAAATTAAGGAAACTGGGCTCAGAACAGCTAACAAACCTGCCTACCTGACTCCACAGTGTATGCTCCCACCCCACCCACTCTGCTTTTCCTTTCTTCAGTGTGTTACTTTATTCCAGGTTTCAACTCCAATATCCACAAGATCTTCCTAGCCTCTTCACTACCACATAATACTCAAAACATTCAACAATAGCTAAAGGTTATAGAAACTAGCCCAGGATGTCAATTTGCTGACCTCACCATTTTGAAACCATTGAACTGGCTTAATCATCTTTTTCAAACTTGTTGGGCCTCATTTCTGTAGGATTTTCTTTTGCAAGCATCATTTTCAATATTTTTTCTAATAATGTGCACTTCAATTATTTACATCCTCATGTGCCCTTCCTCATTTAAGGAGCAACAATTAACCCAGGCAAGTGTACTTAACACTAAATACTATTAAAAGGCAAATCATTGTCCCTCCACAGTTGAACATCTTCTTCCCCAAAGACCTCATTCTCCTTCAAGACAACATGAAATTATGATTCATAAAATAATCCAACAAATGTTTTTCTTGTTTCTAGTCTGTAAATATTACAAAAGACACTGTGTGGCCACTGTGAGATCCACCTCTCTCTTTGTTACCCTCTCTCTTTCCTATTAAGTGTTAGGTTATCATTACATGTAGAAGATTAAAAACTAGTTACTTCTGTCTATGCAATACATGGTTCCTAAAACCTTGTAGTTTAAAACTCACTGTTTTTGTAAGAAAGGAAGGGCACAGAGCTTAGTTGGGAGTCTCTGGCTTGAGATCTCTCAAGAAACTGAAATAAACCTGGCAAGGAGCTAAAGGCTCATAGGAAGATTCAGCTTGGAAGGGTACATTTCTGAGATAGCTCAAGCAACCATTGACAATATCTAGTTTCTCTGGAGCTGTTACATCAGGAACCTCAGTTCTTTGCCACAGGGGCTTCTTGACAGGGTAGCTCACAGTACAGCAGTTGTCTTCCTCAGACAGAAAGAAGATGAGGGACTCCAAGATAGAGGCTGTAGTTCTCATGTCATCTCAGAAGTGAGATTTGCCACCTTCTTCGTACTGTGTCTGCTGAAAGCAAGCCACTGGTCCAGGCTACACTCAAAGCAAAGGGACTTTACACAAGATGTTAATATCAGGAGGCTCATCCTGAGCAGTATCTACATTAGAAAGTACACAATGGCACATTTTGTTTCTAAAAGGAGGGGTGAGGGAGGAAGAGAGGGAAGGAGTCAATGAACACCTGAAAAAGAATTCTCATCCCCCTGATGTTTGTTTGTTTTAAGCATTTACTTATTAATTCAAGTTACATCTCGATCACAGCCTCCTCTCTCCTCCCCTCCCAGTCCCACCTTCCCACCCTCTATCTCTTCTCCCTCCTATCCTTCTCCTCGTTTTTAAGGTTAAATGAACACATCCAGTGTGACAAATGGTTCCATTCATTCAGCTATTTACAGGGTTCATAATATAAACTTCAAAGATATGTATGTGTGTTTATATAATAAAGTTATTTATATAATAATAACTTTATATATATGATAAATAACTAAAACTGTATGGGAAAATTCCACCAAGGCTATCCCAAACTCCTCTGCCTCAAGTGGAGACACATGGAGAATAAAGATTAAGACAGCCATTGTTCTTTGCTAATTAAAACAACTTCAGCATTTATTGTTGGAGACTATTTTAGGAACATTTTTGCAGGTTGGAGCGGTGATGAGCAAATTCACTTGCCTGCAGATATAGCACGCATTGTCTAATATCAGTTTTACTAATGAGAGTCGAGCTATTTTGGTCTTCACGTGCCTTCTTTTGTCTTATATTTCAATAAGTCAGAATTTAGAAGAGGAAGGAGGCTATTCAAACCCAATACATCTCAACCAGGACCATTGATGACAGACAGTGGCACAGATTAGATGTCTCTCTCCTGATGCTCAGAGTATGTGTCAGCACTGTCTTAGTTAGCTAAGACACCGTGACCAGAAACCACTTGGAAGGAAAGGGTTTATTTCATCTTACAGCTTACCATCCATTATGAAAGAGTCAGGGCAAGCATTCAAGGACAGAACCTGGAGGCAGAGACCAAGGAGGGATGGTGCTTACTAGCATGCTCCCTGGGCTTTTGTATCTTTGTTATACCTCCTAGGACTACTGACTGGGGGAAAAAACCACCCCAATTGAACTGGGACTGCCCACATCAAACATTAGTTAAGAAAATGCCCCCACAGACTTACCTACAGGCCAATCTTATGGAGGCATTCTCTCAGTTGAAATGATCTCTTCCCAGGTGACCCTAGCTTGTATCAAGTTGACAAAAACCTAACCATCATGGGACCCTCACCTCAATTTTAATTTCCCTGGTGAAAAAGATAGAAGAAGAAAAAGAAGAAAGGCATTCCTATTGACAGGACACTTACTAAATGAAATTTAGAAAACCCAGGGTTATCTGGATTCATCTTTCCTCCAGTCACTGTGCTATTTAACTCTAAGGCAGGCTAGCTTAGTTGTGACTCAACCCACACGAGGACTTATGAGAGGTGTGAAGTTCAGTTATAGGGAAATGTAGTTCCTTTATTGATTTGCACAATTAAATCTTATAAAGTTTTGTCTTTGTATTTGACAACCTTAGGTGGGTGCCAATGGTTTTTAAGTGACAGAGGGAAAGAGAAAGAAAGAATTGCTTAGTCTGGGTGATCTCTCTGGAGAGGACATAGGGGAGCTGAGATGTGCAGGAAGAGAAAGCTCAGTGCACGGGAAAGCAAGAGAGGGTGCTGTAGATAGAGAGCAGGGTGTTTCCTGGTAAGAAGGAAAGCTTAGCGTGCCAGAGGGATCTGAAGGAGGCTACAACTGGAACACAGTGTGATGTGGGGAGAGTAATCAGAAAAGACCACTCTACCATCCTGCAGAAAATGGAGAGGGTTTGATAGCTGGGAGCTATTAGAAGGATAGCTTCAGTCACGTATGGTCTGGTCAAGTCATAGTCAACTGAGACAGAAGTTGGGGTCAAGAACAACTGAGTGTGTAAATGACAAGTGAGAATAGATGAGAGCAGTGAGAATGAAGTGAAGAAATAGAAGGAGAGAAGCAGAGAGACTGGTGGTCATACCTCCTATGTGTCTGGATTTAAGACCCTGGAGAGCAGCACACTGCAGTGTGATGTCTCCGTGACTGTGAAAGTGGCTTCTCAGTTTCTTAGAGAAAAATTCTGAATAGCCTAGTTTCTATTTTTTTGTCTTCATTCTGCCAGACACAGATGAAATTCCCCCACTAACTAGTAGATTGTGTAGGATGTGAACTACGGTAATGTGGACCCAGAAAGAAGTCCAAGAAACTAGAGAGCATAGAGGACCAAGATTGTTGGTCATCTCCTACCACCCGGATACATAAGGACAGTGGGATTCAGAAAAGTTATCCAGTCAAAATTAAACAGCCAGTTAATGGTAAGATCAAGGCATGTGTTCATTGGTCTGGAGGCAGTTCTGCCAACTGAACTAGATGTGAGTGAGCAGACCAGCATGAGAATTGGGAAGAGAGATGGTCTGCACCAACAGCCAAACATCTGTATCTTAGTATTTTCCTTCCATCCTTCATCCAATGTAATGCAAACGGAATAAATTTTTTCATGAATTCTTTCAATACAGCTGGATAAAGACCAAGAGTGAGGCAAAGGGAGATAGGGTTGGGGGGAAGGGAGACAAGGGGAGGGAATTTGAATTTGAATTTTTAATCTGAAAATATGATGCTGAAAATAAATAAACTTTAACTGAAAATAAGCTTTAATTTAGTTCAAATAATACCATTATTTAGTTCATAGTGGCACCACTTTCCTTTACTAAGCTGTAAATAACAATGAGGTCTGTATCAAAATGTAAATATTTCCATTTTCTAAGTCTACAGATCTCATTGCATAAGCTTCTCCACCACATTCTAGAAATCCAATCCCAGCTCCTTTTCATCATAAAAAAGGAACAGACTATGAATTTTGAAAGAGGTAACAGGTGACAAGAGAAATGTAAAATATCATATTTTAGCCCTAATGTTCCCATTCCAAATGACATTTCAATACCAGGAGCTTCCTGCTCCTCAATCTAGCAACATTTACCTTTAACTCTCCTTTACAAAGCCATTTTGACACAAATTCAGAGAGATATCTATGTAAAATATTTCTTTCAAATTGGAGCTCATCTCACAGGAACATGTTAGACTAGAATTCAGTTCCCAGGAAGACACAGCTTTGAAGTCTTTCATAAAGACTTCCATCTTCAAGCTCTATAAACACATAGGCTTATGTCAGAAGGCCGATTTTGTATGAGCTATAAATGGCTTCACACATATTCACACAGAGAAAACAATCTGCCGTGAAAGCTACCCACTTTTTCCTAAAATTATGGGCAGCCTTGCAAGTTGAAGATGTTAGTTTGAGCACTTTAAAGCTAGAATTAATTTTGGTTGCTCTAAGATAGCCACCAAAACGCTTTCTTCTAAAATAATTTGCAAAAAAGTTAGCATAGCCTGCTCTAAAAGAGGTGAAGAAACATCCCACTGGATTCTGTAATTCACTGGTGACTTCTTGAAAGAGAGTGGATAATTTTCTTATCAACAGAGAGACCCAACTTAACTCTTCTATTCAGTTTGCTATTTAAGTGACACCCTGCAGTTTAGGTAATAAACTTTAATAGAGTGACAATACAGAGAAACTCTTGATATTTCATTATATCAGAAGTAAAGGGAGACAGTCACCATCTCCACCTCCCCAAATCACCTCCAGACTTACATGTAGAGACTTTGCCCACTGACAAGGGGCTGACAGGCAGGACAGAAGAGGGAAAGGGGAAAAAAGTCTAAGTACACCATTTCACTCGCGTCTTTCTCCAGTGTATTTGATTTTTCTACAGAGAAAATAAAGGAATTTTGAAATCATTTTTAACATAATAGTCTGCTGCTATGAGAACCCCTAAGAAAATAAGAGCCCATGATTTGTGTGAGTGTGTGTGTGCACATCTGTGAGTGTGCATATGAAGGTCAGAGTATATACAGGAATTGGTTTTCTTTTTACCCACTGAACCATCTCTCCAGCTCACCATGATCACGCTTAGAATAAAGAAACAATCGTTACGACTATCTCCAAATAGGTGAGTATTGCTTCCACAGAAATGTCCCTCACTACTAAAAGGCCACTCATATACTCTACTACTTCATCCACCAATACTCCTTCCAGCTCTACCTTCACAAACTACACCAACCCCTGGACTCAGCTTGTGGGCCTGCATTGACATGAGGTGCTACAAACATTCTGGGACACTGTTCAACATCTGCCAATTATGGGGTTCCCTAGAGGGCCACCTCCTCGTTAGTCGTCCATAAACATAGACAGGTGCAACATGGCTAGACCTATGTAACATCCCACCCTCCCAGTTCAACCATGCTGATTGGTTAATGGGCTTATCTTCCACCCAGTGACTTACAAGTGGGAAAGGAAGAGCAGAAATGGTGGGTCCCAAACTGGGGAGGTGGTTCAGTAGACAAACTACTTGCCATGAAAACATGGGACCAAATTTCAGGATCCTAGAACCTACATAAAAATCAGAGGTAGCAGTGTCTTATAACCCCAGCACTCAAGACAGAGAACCAAAAGATCTCACAAATGGAGAGCTCTTGAATGGTCTTGAGCAAGACTAGCTCAAATTGGCAAGCTCAGGGCTCAACAAGAAACTCTGCTTCAATGAATAGTTGTGTCTTCCTCAATTGATGGCCACCAGCAAATCAGAATCCAGAGATCTCAGTCCCCGGTGGTGCCATACCAAAAGGCATGCATGTTAGTAGTTTGTAGGCCACGCACCTGCTATAATCAGCATGCATGGAGGAAAGTTTGTTTGAGATCACAATTTTGGATGTTCTAGTCAATGGCCCGGATTGCCCTTGGGCCTGTGGTGAGGTATCACAGCAAGGCATATGGGTAAGCAAATCTACTTGCCTCAGTTGGGAACCAAAAACAAAGGAAAAGCAGCTGTCATCTCCCAGTCCCCTTCAAAACCATGTCCCCAGTGTTCTAAAACTTCCACCAGGCCTCACCTTGGAACTTTCTGCCACCTTTTAATAGTGTCATTCTTAGGGCCAAACCTTTAACACACAAGCCTTTGAGGGACATTTCATATATAAACTATAAGCAATGTTCAATCCTCAAGAAAACCCTTAAACCTAAACTGAATATTAGGGATATACTGGTTGGTGCAAAGAAGAGCCTAAATTTTCCAATACCTGGGCTTGCTACAGGTTCCCAACTTCTAAAGAGAAACCTATTATTTATTGCACATGTATGTGTGTGGTATGTCTGTGTGTGTCTACAGGTTCCCATGAGTATGGATGTCATGTGTCTTATTCAATACCTCTCCATTTTGTTTACTGACGCAGGGTCTAGCTAGTTTACTTGCTCCAGGGATCTTGTCTTAGGTTCTGGGATAACAGGTGACCACCATGCCTATGTACAGTTTGGTGCTCAGATACAAATTCCAGTCTTCACCTGTACACAGAAAACTGTGTATCCACCTCCATTTCCCTGGTCCTGTATTAACCATTTTATTAAGATTTATTTATAATCTTGAATTGCAACAAGTGTTGAATATTTAAACAATTTCTAGCAAGTGGTAATTTGCTCAAATATTATGAGTGCATTGTTAACTACGATAGCCTAGGATATTACATATACCTTTAATAAGTTTTGGAAAAGTGTCTATCTGAAGCTTGGGTCCAGATTATTTACTTTTTCCAACTAGAAAAAGCTGCCAATTTAGTAAATTTGTGTGTATTTGTGTGTATGTGTGATAATGTGTGTGTGAGAGAGAGTATGTAGAGGAAATGATTGTTACTTTGTATTTTAGTATTTAAAAAGCAAGTGTTGGAATAATCTCAAGTGGGTGGGTCAGCACAGCATGCCATACTCAGGTCAAGAAATACGTTAGCCTGAAAAGCACTCTTTTAAAAAGATTTTTTTCTTTTTACTTTTTGCATATGGGTGTTTTGCCTACATATACCTGTGCACCACTTGCATACCTGGTGCCAGTGGAGGCCAGATGTGTTAGATTCCCTGGACCTGGAGTTACAGATGGCTGTGAGGCACCATGTGGGTGCTGGGAACTGATATCAGGTCCCCAGGAAGAGTACCAATGGTCTTAACCACAGAACCGCCTCTCCAGCCCCCCTGAACAGCACCTTTCAGTTTATAAACACAACTGTTTTATTTACAAGAAACCTCACCCAACCTCAGACTTCCAGCTGTGCCATGATTTACAACCAATAGAAGACAGAATCCTGTAACCTAAACCTAGTTCTAGATTTCTTCAAGCCATTTGCCCTAAATAGATACACTATCATTGACAGTCACAAATGTAAGCAAGACAGAGAGAACACTAGTTAGCCTAGAGATACCTAATGCCTCTAAGCCACAGTAAGTAGGCTACATGTGCTAAACAGCAAACATTGAGGAGACGAAGAGGGTTTTTAATATACGACTTTCACTAAAGCACAAACTGAATGGAAGCATATCAGTATAATCCTCACATATTTCTGCCAGCTGGGATCCTGGATGCTGAGATGTAACTGCTTCTCCATGGGCCTCAAAATCCCAGTTTCTTTTCCATGGGTCACTGCCCAGCCATCAGATGGAGCACGATGTAGTCAGTACCCTAACAAATCACTCCAAACCCCCTATGTCCAGGGAAAAGGCTACCGCTCCCATTTGCAATCTCCCAAGCCACCCAGTCCCTCTGCAAGAGAGGATCAATAGAGAGCCAGAATGAATTGTTTCCTTAATCGTGCTGTGTGAGCTGAATAATTGCACGCCTTCCAGGAGGGCTTTGTAACCAATGAGATGGCATTGGATCTGCCAAAACCTTTACCTTGACGCCAACATCAGTTCTGCAGACTCTCCTATCACAAATAACGGCAACCCTGGCTATTATTTCTAGAGGAGGCAAAACCATGGCAGGGACATCAAAAACCGTGTCTTTCAAAAAACACAGAGGGAGGAAAAAAAAGTCAACAAAGCAGTCCCTGTTGACAACCGTAATTCCCATATTTCCCAGGGTGGAACCTTTAAAATCATGAATCCTGGTTTTATTCATTCACATCAAAACAGCCTACATACAGCAAGCCTCAGGATGAGCAAAGTTGGCACCTTAGATACAAAAATCATTTTTAAGATGTTTTTATTTTTTAAATCAATATATCCTGTGTTAGATACTACCGTGATACATTTGAAGAAAGCATTTTTCTGTGGTTTTCCTCCCTCCATCCCCCCACCTTCTGTAATCTCTGTTCCTCCTTCATGGTCCTTCTCCCAGATTTTCTTCTCCTTTCATGTGCCTTGAGTCCTTTTATTCACTCCCCATCCTTTCTTGTCATCTAAATATTATTCCAGCTCAATCTCCTTTCTATATTTTTAGAGTTTACTCACATTTTAAAATAAGGGATACATAATGAACAAAAGAAAAGTGGGCAATTTTAAAAATACCTAGTAATGTATAAAAAGACTACAAGGAGAAAGTTTATTTACTTGCCAAAGTCTTTAATGATGACAAAATAATTTACAACTAAGATTAAAAAAATGCTGAGATGTGAGGAATGAAAACAAGAAAATCCTTAGGGCAGCAATGGCAAATTTTTGGGCAAAGAAAACCCCACAATACTGAGTCAGTCAAAGAAAACAAAACTGAAAGATGCCTGTTATCTCTGTTTTCCCAGTGCTCCGTGAAATTCTCACTTGAACATTAAAACATACCTATATCTGGAGAACTGTAGTACTTCCTACTGACTTTGTTATCTTCTAAAGATTTATTTTTCAATTACATACATATGTGTACATTACATTGTGGAGGGGTAATTCATTTGCCCTTGGAGGCCAGAAGAGGAGCTCAAATTCCCCAGAACTGTAGATACAGGAACTGTGGGCCACCTGATGTGGGTGCTAGGAACAGAACGTGGGTCCTCTGCAAGTGCTCTTAGCCACAGCACCATCTCTTCAGCCCCTACTTGGTTGTTTTATTTTAATGTGTTCTTTTTCATTGCCCCCTTGTTTTGATCTCTTATAATGGTTTTTCATTAATAACAAGGTGTTTTCTCTGATCTAGCCATACTCCAATGGAGTTACAGCTTCTCCAACTATTTCTTCTCAGGTACCATGAGTACTCAGGATGGAGACCAATCTATGCAACTCACTAGCAGTGCTGAGTGTATTTTCTTTTCTAGTGAAGTGAGCAGTGTGCTACATAAGAATCCATTCCAAAGCACAAGGAAGTGGAGAACCCCAATTTACCCAAACGGAAAAATATCCTGAGAGGAAGAAAACAAAATCCATCACCTCCTTTCTACCACATTGTGTTGATATGGTAGAATCAAGACCACATCATTAAATGTTAAAGCCAACCCATCCATCTGGGGGAGAGTAATGGACACCATCTCTTAATAAGAGCAAGATTCAGGAACTCCTGGACCTCCCCCCCAAAAAAAGTAAATTCAAAGAAAACTTATCCACTGGGGATCTTTCTGTGGTAATCTGCCATGTTGGACTTAAGCCGCTTGCAATGTGAAAACTCTGATCCATCATCAGTGTAATGTGACACAAGACACAAAATACTTCTGAGAACTCATCCTTTAGGACATTTTGTCATTTATATCTTACATATTACTGGCACTAATCAGAAAGTGTTGGTATCAAGGTTATGGGTTATAAGGAATAAAGAGTGCAAACCCTACTAGTTATTTATCTGTGTATTTTGAACGTAAGTAATCACTGTGACTCTTGCTTACCTTGTCAAAATGAAAGTGCTAATCTGCCCCAAATTGCAAAATTATTTTGAATTTTAAATTTTGTGACTGAACTATTAGTAATGTTCACTATCTACTGTGCCCCAGACTACAAAAATGGCCATATAAGTAGAAACTATAAAAACAATATCAAGAATTAATGGGAAATACTGTAATTATTCATTGACTTTTAAATGTCAAAACATTGTAATTTTCTCTGGTCTTAAATTATAGAAAAAAATTAAATTAGAGCTAATGTTTACTTGTTTAATACATTGTAAGCATTGTGGATAGAGTGATTTAGTTGTAAACTTTTATCTAGCTTGGAAAGTAATTAATTGCCTTCTTGCCCTCAGGTAACTTCAAACATGGAACAAAGCATCTTTCTTTTATTCCTTAGCAGGTTGTCACAGACCCCTCTAAGTTTGTGTCATATCCCTTTCAAAGTCACGAGATATCACCATAAATTCCATTAATGTGCAGAATTTCCCAAAATCACATTGATCTAGAATAGTCTTACCTTTTCATTACAACCACTTTCTTCATTGTCATCAATAAATTTGCCTTGACTACATTCTTAGGACTATAGGGCTCCTAAAAGGCAGCAGTGTCAATATTCCCATGGCCTGCAATTTCTTCTAGGTTCTGTGATTTGTCCTAGGGAGTCTTTAGCAAACATCTGTTTACCAAACCAAAGTAACAATTCCACCAAAGTCTAGCTTAGTGACTCAGTGAGTTTATCAGAGTACAGGACTACAGGTGAGCGGTTACTACCAGGAGCATCAATGACCAAATGCAGCTGAATTAAAATAAAAACCCACCCAGTATGGATGACAACTCATGGAAGTTGCATCCCTGGAGCTCCCTATGTGTCTTGCAGGTATCTCAGCTAATCAGAGAGTCTCTTCTCTCCAATAATTGTAATATAATTGTTTATATAACTTGGTGGTGGTAGTGCTCCTGCTGCTGGTGGTGGTAGTAGGGTCTTGTGAATTTTCTATGTTTCAGGAACTTCCTGAGACTTGTGAGTGTTTATTTCCAGAAACTTCTAGGTATTATTTACCTCTTGAGACTTAAGGAAGTTCCCCCAGGGTGGAATGTTTCAGGCAGGTTGAAGGAAACTCCACAGCATTCTAGAATTCCATTTATGTTCAATTATCACTTCTTTTTCAATATTTTCTCTTTTCTTTTCCTTTTTTTAAGTTAAGAGCAAAGCATGATTTTTACTTTCTTTTTGTACTTCCTTTCTACTTCCTCCTCCTCTTCCTCTTTCTCCCCTACTCCCATTACCTTATTCAATTTTGCATATTTTTAAAGTACCGCTTGAATCTATCACTAGGGGAAAAAAAAGAGGTGCACATTTTGCCCTCCGTTTATCAACTGAATAACAGATATATAGTAAACTTTCCCAAAGACTTTGGAGGAAATAACCCATTCAGTCACTGGATACAACATGCATTTGCTATTTACAGTTGTTTATGACCTGAAGAGCAAATGGCGATGTTTTCATGTTTGATACCTATGGTAACTGAAATTTAAAATGTATTGTAGGTTGTCTGTTGTTTATTTAACTGTAGTTTATTCGTATCAGAACTCTACAAAGCCAGAACTGTCCATATAAAAATTATATAAAGTTTAGTTATCATCACAGTGGCTGTTAAGATGGGAAATAACAGATCTCATCCCTGCTGATTAGACAGCTTCAATTCAACTCACATATGTACTAGACTCCAGTAAATCTTTGTTCCTATAAAATCCATCAGATGAGCCCCGACTGTCAGCAGCAAGGAGGGGTGCAAGAAGGACTGAGACGACAACTGCATTTTAGCTCTCCCATGCAGAACATAACTGAGGTCAAAGTTCATCTAAAAGTGAAGAGAAATGATGTCCAAACTGAGAAGCTTGTATGATCATCACTTATTCCAAGGCCACAAAGAAAATATCCCAGGGATGCTTTCCACAAATGTGACTGGTGGCTTCTCCACGGTCTGTCTCTTCTTTCTTAGAATTTTTATATCTGGCTGGTTACTCCACCATCCAGAACAAAATGCTACACCCCAGAACTCCTTGTGGCTAGTTCTGTCCAGTGATCTATGCATTTGGGATCTGGGGAGAAATTCCTGGGAGGTGGGTAATACATGAGAAGGGGAAACCCCAGGCTGTGAGGCACTGTAGAAAATGGCAGCTAGGCATCGAGGTGGAAGTAAACCTAGATATAAACCTGCTTTGGATTTACGGAGATGTAATCTCAGTTCTGCCTCTCTCCATACTTCCTTATGGATATTTATGTTACTCTCTTCTTCTTTCTTATCAGCAACTGATGCTACTCTTACCTAATAAAATGAATATTCTTATTTAGTCCATGGATTCTCTCATGGCCCACGCAAAGGTGACTGATTCTCTTACCTTCTCTTTTTCATCCTTCTGTACAATACAGATCCTAATGAGGCAGAAACACAAGAGCAAAATAACACCTTCCTCATGGTGTGGATACAGATGCAAAGTCCTAATACAGATTCAGGCTATCAAAACTCAAGCACAGGCCTAGTTTAAGAATTATTTGGGGGGCTGATATGTAGGGCACCCCACACTGGAGGAGTAGGATAAGTGGGAGTAGGAGGAGAGAGTGGGAGGGTGAGAGGGGGGACCAGGAGGCGTGGAGGAAGGGGACTGTGATGGAGATGTAAATTGAAGTAATAAATAAATATTTTAAAAAGGGATTATTTGGTAAGACTAAAAATAAAAGAGAAGGAAAAAGATGGCACCTGTTCACAGCAAGTATTTATCTCTATAAATCAGAAATGTGGATAATGAAAGCCCTAAAATCTAATTCGTTCAAGTATCTAGGGAAAACAAAAGAAGTCCTAACTCAGTGCTCACTACAGATAAAAAGGGATATTTTATAAGAAAGTACTTGAGGTGAGAGCCACCACGGCCATCTAAATACCCCCATTCTGTGAAGGGTAAGAGAAGGAGCTTAGGGCCATTCCCCTGAGAGCAGAGAAGTGGGGAGGAACATTGCCGACATGACAGTCTCCAGAAGCACTGTCTGTAGTCAGGCATACTGATTTGAATGACTCTATGGACTCTGAGGGGAATTAGAACCAATGCCCAAGGTAAAACTAAACCACACTTCAACTCAACAAAAATGAAAATGCTTCTGAAACTCAGAATTTCCTTAATCTGGAAGGCACTAGTTTATGAAGTAATGAGTCCCCAGGTGTGGTGGAAGACTCTACTGGAACTTGAAGTCTTTCTAAAAGTCAGTATAGGAAGAGAAAGCATCGATGTACATTAAAAATCCTCGAGGAACTGAAGTGACTTGATTCTAGAGTGATTCCTAGCCTGTGTGTTGGGGAACTGGTACAGGGCACCCTTTCAAATCTAACTCTCCATGACCACCAGCTTTTCCACTGAAGTATGAAGGAAGGAAGGAAGGAAGAAAGGAAGGAAGGAAGGAAGGAAGGAAGGAAGGAAGGAAGGAAGGAAGGAAGCTCCTCCCATTCTTAGGTACATTATTTTAGCGGAGATTTTGTATCTGAGTATAGATATGCATGAAGTCCCCTTTAAGGGTTATTATAAATGATCCAAGTGCTGAACAAATGCTTTCTGAGAAAAATGAACATGTTCATATTAACCAGAACTCTTTCGATCATAGGGAGAAGAAACAAGTTAAGATAACTTGAGGGAGAATTAAGACATTAATAATGGTAGAGTTAATCTGACTTTGGGCACAGATGTTCAGGCAGCATGGTCAGGAATCTTTCTGCAGTCCTTGTTCCAGTTCTCTCTGACTGATCTTCAGTGTTTTTTGTTTTGTTTTGTTTTGTTTTGTTTTGTTTTGGGGGGGGGGTTGTCCTGCTTTCCAGTGCTAGGGATTGAACTTGGAACCTTGTGCATGCCAGGTAACCATTCTATCTGTGGGCTTTATCCCCATTCCCTGACTCCAGATTTAGACAGTCACCACATGGAAGACAAAGAGCCTCTATCAGCATCATAGTTCATCCTCTGGCTTAGCAATTCCCATGACCACCAGAATCCTTGAAAGTCTTATGATTGACATGGGCTGTCTTAGTCTCAGATGCAGGCCCATTGCTCACTCATTGACTAGGAACTTGGAGAGACCAGCATAGGGCCAACATTTTCAATAGCAAGCTTAAAAAATTCCTAGACTACTCTAATTCTCAAAATAGGGAACTGGAAATGCCATAGTTGCCAACCTATGAGAAAATAAAGTGAATTTGATGCAAGGCCTTGACCCAAAATTCTAATCCTCTAGCAAACAATCTTAGCATGTTTGTCTTTTCACTCTTCTTCCTCCTTCTCCTCCCCTTCTTCTGATATAGAGATTCACTGCCTCATCAGACAAAGTCACAGTAAATTAAGGGAGAAGCAGAACATGTGTATTAAAGTAGATGAAGGCCCAGTATGCAAAGAAAAATTCTTCATTAATAGCAGAAAAAATCTTTTCCTATATTTAATATTTAGGTGACATATTTCTATTCCAGGAGAAGTAAACATTACAGTCATGAATAACAAATAGAAACACAAACTCCATTTATTTGTAAAATCAACTCATTTTCTTTTCATATCAGTGCAAAAAATGACCCAATGCCATGTGTTCCATTTGCTGTGACTCTAAGACAGCAAAGCTGTACAATTTCTAGATCATTAACTTGTCTCCCTATTTTTCCATGTCTTATAGTTCTGCTAGGTAAGCGTTCGTTCATTCACTTTGATAATGCCACCCTTTATATGTTTGGTATTTCTCTTGCTCAATTACTCCATGCAAAACTACAGCAGCCAGTGAGAGGGTGGGAGGGTGAGAAAGAAAAGGGTCTACCCCACAGTTTCTGTAAACGAGGAAGACCTCGAGGCTACACTTCTTTTTTTTATATAATTTATTTTTTATTTCTTCAAGTTACATCTCAATCACAATCCCCTCCCTACTCCCCCTCCAGTCCCACCCTTCCACCCTCTTCCCCCTCAACCCCCCCATCCTCTACCCTTTTTTTTTTTAGTTTAAGGTATATCTTTTTCCCCCCAACAGCTCCCCCTTTCAGTCCAACAAATGGTTGTTTCTCTTATAACAATAAATACAATACAAAACAACAGAAATAAATAGGCCACAAGTATGAGAGTTATATGGCTTAGCATATATTCCCAATGTCCAGTCCATATTTATTTGGCACCTGACTTTAACATTCTACTATCTAACCATCTCCATGAGTTTAGAGTTCTATATCTAACTCAGCTTTCATACTAACTTGCCTCACAATTTTAAAAACATCTTCTTAGATCCAGAACACCCTCTTGATTCCTAAACAACTCAGAATTTAACTATGAGACTCTAGCTATCTATTCTTCAACCACCTCAGAGACCTGAGAGGGATAAATATTTCTGATTATATAGGAAGTGCAGGGCCCGCAGCTTCCAAAACTAAGAAATGACATACCAGTGGCTGCCTGGACAGTTCCCATTTTCTCTCCATAAATTACAGCATCAGTCTTCAGCTGTTTGATCCCATTTCTCTGACAGACATTGATTGTAGAGCAGGAATTATGAAGGACTTACCTACCCACCCTGTCTTGGCAGAGCTAGGCTGTCGACTTACCTACTTCCAAGTTTTGTCCTGAGGCTACATGTCTAATGGTCTCAAACAAAAGGTGAGGGGCTGTCTTCTGCGGACTCAAGTTTGAGAGAGGTGGACATACCCCTCATTCTACCTCACAGGTGCCATAATGAATACCACAATGCTTACCATCCCCCACCAGTGCAGCCAAGCAGCACGTCAGCTCTATGGGTAAGGGATGGCAAACAGCGAAGAGAGCAGCAGCATTCCTTTGGTCCTGTTGGAATCACAGAGGGGTCTCCGGAGGCAAACGGATGCAACCAGGGGGCTTTGGGTCATCATAGTAAACCAGTAATATAAAGGACTGGAAATAAATACCAAGATGAGATCTGAAAACTACAATCCCCTGTTATTACCGTGATGGGGCAGAAACACCCTGAGGTTCCAGCAGCTATGCTGTCACCACGCCTTGTATCTCCCATTGTCATTTGGCTTACCTTATCCTCCAGGGAATTCTGTTTTGTTGTTGTTGTTTTATTTTTATTTTTACCAGTTTTATTCTTTCAAATGACTGTATGGTAATGAGGTCATTTTGTAGGAAAAATAAAAAAATATTCTCAACTTCTGAGACAAGCTGTGGAGTTCACACTCAACATTCTCATCTATGTGACTAAGAAGCCACCAGCAATCTCTTTACCTCTCTTTCTTTCTCTCCCCTCTCTCTCAATCATGTTCCATCTTCTCCACCACCACCCATTTCTGTCATAACCTACAAACTACTGCTCTTACTAATAATAAGGAAACAACATTCTCTGACCCCAGAGGACCACTCGGTCAGCATTGGCAAAACAAAGAATGCTAAAAGTTCCATCCCAAGAAAGTATGTGGCTGTGGTTATTCCTGTGAGTGGATCATTTGACTTTAGAGCACGTTTTTCCAAAATAAAAATGCAAACAGATCAGTGCATCATATCTGTACATTTCATTAAGACTGGAAGTAAAGCTGAAGCGCTGGGTGAAGGTAACTATGGAGATGGCAACTGACTATTAGTGGAAACGACATTTTTTTTTAAAGATAAGAAACAGTTCATAAAGGGTAAGCTTCTCTGTTTGGAATTCCCCTCCCATGTCCTGATCTGCTTCCAGTCTTGTGTTAGAAAAATGATACAGACTGCCTCCAGCTGCAGACAGAGTGGTGTCCAGGAAGCCAGATGACCCACTCAGAGCTTTCCAGTACTGCTCATATCACAAGCCTGCAAAATAGCTTACTATACACACACCCCAGGAACTACTCAAAGGCCCCTGAATGGTTTTAGGTTGGTTTTGGTTTGTTTGGCTTTGGTTTTGCTTTTTGTAACTCAGTTTTATACTTCCTGATAAGAAAACCTGATGTGACCAGCCAGTTTTTATGAACTTCTACGTTCCTCTCTTCTAGTTGCTGAACTCTCTCTGATGAGAGAGTTGACAGTAGTCAATTCTTAATGGAAGGCTAAGGATGAACAGCAGCCCCTCAGGACAGAGCAGGTGGGGACAGCTTGGTTACAGAAGCAAACCAAGCAAGACAGTGAATTTTAAGGATCAAGGCTCAGACCATGAAGCCTAATTCAGCTTCAGCCAGCATGGGTCCACATTATTACACTTTCTTGTGCATTTGTCTGATGGAAAAAAGGCCACTGAGAGGAAAGATAATTTGACAAATATTGCCCTTCATGGAATTATAATCTATCCCTCCCTCCATTACAATTTTAGCCAAATACCATTTTGTGAGTGACTCTGAAAATATAAATATCATTTGCAACAGGGATTCCATAGGAAGCCATCTCATGAATCAGAATCCAAGATGGTGAAGCACTTCTCTATCCCCCAGCAATTTCCTCTGGTCCATCCAAAGACTGGATTGTTACTTCTTCCCTGAATGTCCTCTCCTCTGCCCCCAATCCCACAGTAACTCCTAGATTAGTTATAGGAAACTGACTATCCCTGTTGCCATAGAAGGAAACCCATTTCTGTCTTCTTCCTGCCTCGGCAATACCACAAGGCTAGTGTTTGGTGAAGGAGAAGAACTTCAGTGGTTCATAAGAGGTCTGCAAGTGCCCCATGGGTGTTTTACACATGAAGAAGAGCTAGTATTTAAGCTGTTTCAGACTACGTGTTTGGATTGCTTTGAGAAGTTAGCTATGGACTGTCAGACTTAGGTTAGCCTTGGAAGAATCAATAATAATTACCAGGGAGTCAGCTAGCCTGGTAGCATCAGCATTGTGGACTTAGCCTTGGACATAATTAAGGCAGACCTTGTCCTGGGCATCATAACTATAATGTCCCAATCACACACAGTCTCTCTCTCTCTCTCTCTCTCTCTCTCTCTCTCTCTCTCTCTCTCGCACACACACACATTACATGCACATGCACAGTATATATTAAGGAACTAGTAATTATTTCATTTGTTGGGCTTTTATTTCTCCCTTCTTCAACCTCCATTTAACAGTGTGCACACTAGCAACTTCCAGGTCAGCATAAGGAGCCAAACGCCCTGTTCTCATGAATGAACTTGCCTTGAAAGAAACCAAGATCCATTTGGTAAAGAAAACATGGGGCTACTGAGCTCAGTCAATGAAAAAATTAATTCATAATGGATCTTCTCTGAAAGCAAACCCAACCCTTGATTGGCTTACGTTACATAACACGTGTCTTAGACTCAAATTCATTTGACTCATTCTTCTACACAAGCCTCAGCAACTGCCTGGTCTTCAGAAATGACTCATGGCTTCCCCATCTTTGTTTAAGAGACTTGAAAGTGCCTCCTCCTTTTTGAAAGACTGAACTGAGAGTGAACTTAGTGAGATGAAGTACAGTTCATCTTCCCTCAGAAGCTCAGGAACGCTTGAACCAGAGGTTTCGGGAGCCCTACTAATTACAAACAACAGTGCCTTGAGCATTCCCATTAATTAAGGGCTTGCCTCGTGATTGCATTTGTAACACTAAAAGCTTTTATTCATTCATTGATTCAACAAATAATCATGACAGCCAAGTGCCCGGCACTGTTCCCGGCTTCATTTCTAATCACCCCACCCCTAAAATCACCTTCCAAGCACACTGTGCCACTTAATGATGATCACCACAGGAGTATGCTCTCCAACCTTCGGCCTCTTCATCTGCTGTTCCCTCTGTCCTTCCCTGCCTCTGTACAGAGAACATGTACACACACGCACGCACACACACTCTCTCACACACACTCACCCCATTCTGTTTGTATGCCTCACTCCTAACTTTAAAACCATATTCTCTTTCCTTTGACTGAAAGGGCCATGAGGTCTTTCCTACCCAACCACCCCTGCCCCCAGCAGTGTGTGCTGCTCTGGGCTTATGTGACTTCATGGTCGGACCTGTTTACGTGTGTCAACATGCGTAAGTCTCAAAAAGCATCCTGTGGAAGGACCAAGACAAGTCATAACAGTAGACCACTAATAAATGCCCTCCTGAGAGCAGCTCACAACAGAAAATCCTGTCAGATACGGGAAGAGCAGAAAAGCACGTGAGGGCATGGGAACACGTGCAAAAATACCATCTTTATGCTGAGGAAACAAAGGAGATGGCAGAGTTTTGATTCTCTGTTCTCTTACTTTGTAAGGGGAAGCAGTGGAGAGCTGGCAAGATGACCCAGCAGGGAAGAGGGCTTGCTGTCAAGCTGGGCAGGCTGAGTTCCATAACTGAACCCACATGGTAGAAGGAGAGAACCCACTCTTCTAAGCTGTCCCCTGACCTCTATATACATCCCTACTCCCCTACTGCTCACCACACACACACACACACACACACACACACACACACAAATACATAAAGAATTTTTAAGAGGACAAAAAACTTGAATCAAATACAATAAAGTATGAAATCCAGATTGTGTCTACAGATGTTTGTTTTCCTTCTAACTGTTATAAGCACTCCACAAGTAGATCTCACATAACAAATAAACTTACAAAGGAAGAACCAACATTTGACAATAAATGTCTCCAGGTATATTTCATGATCTTTTATAAAATACCTCAGACCTTCTTGATTCCACAAATTGAATAACTGGACAAGTGAGGAAAGCGAGAGAGAGGAGGTGGGTGGGCAGGTCAGCATCAGATATAGAGACAGAAGAAGCAAAGTAGCTAAGTAAGTCAAGGGTTACTCAAGCCACGCCCAGTGAAGTGCTCAGGCCTTGGAGTCTGAAACCCCAGCTGTGCCGCCTCCTGCAGCGCTCCTGTGGTTGAGGCCACTATGTGCACCGCACAACACACAGTGTGAATGGCACCCCTGCCGTTGCGCAGTGCCATGGCTCTGGTGAACAGATGTCAACCTCCTGAAGTTCCCAGTAGGGACTTCCAGAAGACTAGAGGAGGGCGTGTGAGGTGATCAGCACAGAGCCAGACAGAGGATGGAGTGTGAGCATGACAATTGGAAGCCAGGCATCTGAATGTGTTCATGTGCAGCAGCAGTCCTGGGTGACGTTGTCTTGCTGCTGTGCAAATAGAACTTTTTTGGCATTGCCCAACCAGAAGGACAAGAGAGAAAAAAGTCCAGTACATCTACCTGGCCAGGCTGGCTAACACAGGTGACCAGGAGCTTTCTAGCAGACACCAGAACATGGTAAAGTATCATCCTCCACATCTACAATTCTGGGGCTCACTGGAGTGCCTCAAGGGAGCAGGTGGGTCTTCCATGTCCCTAAGCTCCCATCTCTCTCACCCTATGGGACGCCAAGCAGCTTCTGTGTGCCAAGGCCTTAGGCAAAAGCTCAATGGACTGAGATGCAATCTGAGCTGTGTAGAGACAGGCCAGTCATCCAGTGAGAGATGGGTGGGTGGAGGTGCAACTGAGCATTCTGGGTAGAGGGAATGGTGTGGAAGGAAACACACCCAGTGGCCACTGAGACAGGCATACCGTCACTCACAGAGCAGGGAGCCGAAAAGGCCCTCCAGGGTTCTTCCCTTCCTTTCCTGGGAAGCAGAAAAAATGAGAACAATGCTTGGAGGAGATGGCAAAGCCATAGTAATATAAAGACATAAAGAGAGATGGGGAAAATCTCTGCCAATGACAGCTCAAGAACACAGGAGAAAACAAAGTGAGATTGAGTTGTAGAAAATAGCCAGGCTATCTTTTTCTGTAAATCACTCTCTGAGGGCAGGTGGGCACAGAGAGGCGCTCTCCCCATCTAAGTGGGATCATAACCGGTTTCATCTTATTCCACAGTAGAATATGTTAATAATGCATCCATAGTGTAACAATGCTCTCTAGCAAATGTTCTGATTGGGAACCCAAACTAGCGTCCTATGATGTCAAAACTGTCCAAAGGTGGGTAGACCCCAAAGACCATCTGGAACCTGGACTTATGCCCAGGCAGCAGCGGACTGTCCTTCATTAGACCTCTGTGCCCCACCTAATTCAGAAATGGAGAGCTACATGCTGGGCATCCTGGGAAACACTGTCCTCCAATTCTCTGCTCAGACATCTGATTTTATAATATTTGTCTCTTTTTTGCCATTGGCTATATTAATAAAACTTCAAGGAAGTTTTTTTTTTTTCTTGGTGTTTGGGATGTACATTTATTTAACTATACATTGAAGAGTAGTACATCTGTATGCCAAACACTCATTCAAGGAACAGCAGAAAGGCAGAACTGCTTTTATCTATTTTCACCTATAAACTATTTCAGTCAGAAGGGAAGACGCTTTTAAAAAAAGCAAGAACAACTTCAGAATCTAGAGGGATGAATCTCTGGGGGCGGGGGCTGCAGGGGGGCGGGGAGGAGACTGAGGTGGATTTCAACTTCAATCATAAAGCTCCCCCAAGTGGCCCTTGTTTAAATTACATTTAGAAACCCTGCAACTGAAATCAAGGTTGAAGGTGCAAAGTCTCTGCTGGGCAAGCAGTAAGCTGATTTATCCATGGTTTTGTACATAATTTAACAAGACTAACAACTGGGGAAAAGACTTTCATAAATGTTTTTAAAAACAGATTCTGCAAAAACACTCTTCTGGCTTCCTGAGAACTTAGCTGGGTCTGAACACCGCCTGTGGCTTTGCTAGATCTTACAAGGACAGAGTGGGTCTGGAGCCAAGAGTATCCCCTTGTGGCCCTTGTAGAAAGCTCCCTGGTCCATTTAATTGTATTCCTTACTCCACTATCAGGACTGATTATACTGAATTACTTGGCACCCCTGTTAAGCCTGTCACTTAGATTCCAGAACAAATTAAGTTTGTTGAAGGCTGTGCTCTTTCACGCTCCTGAAATATTCATATCTACTCTAACAACCTGATTTTTTAAACCTGGATAAAAGCTTTGCTGGTATCCCCTATAGGAAGTGCCATTTTTAATGAATCCATAGACATTATAAATAAAAAATACTGGTCTTAATAAAAAATTAATAGAACAACTCTGATCCCAGAGAGATGTCAACACAGTCTTGAAGGACCCTTTTCCAAAGAGGAGTCTGGAACCTGAAGATCCCTACACAAACAGCAAAGAATCGGTGCACTTGCTGAGTGCATTTCTTTAAAATAGAGGGGTCTCAAGGAGGGTAGGTGGCAAAGATGGCAAGGAGGACCTTCTGGGGTGTGTGGGAAAGGAAGGGGGCACAGGTATGGATGGGAAAAGAGCTGCAGCCAGTATTTACCAGACTAGGCACTGTCCTCCATCAACTCAAGAAAATAGACAGGACATCTTCCTTATTATAAATGAAAGCAGACCCTTTATCTAATCAGGAGATAGAAGGGTCTGAATCCCAACCCAAGTCTTACACACAAAACTTGGGGCATAAAGTCAGCAAGCATGACACTCATTTGCCTTGGGGCTGAAGAGTCTTGGTAGGGAAACCTCCACCTAAACCAGACCTTCTTCTAAGGTTCCAAGCACCCTTCCTGCAGTGTGGTCTTCTCCCCACATCTGCAGAGACTCCCACGACCCCACAGAGAAGAGCAGGACCCAGAATGCTAAGCTTCAGAATATAAATGCAATGCACCCTCACACTGAGCCATGATGAGACCAACCAGCTTCTTTTACCTCCCTAAGCCTGAAAACTCCTCCGTTTAATAGGGATGACAGCCTTGTTCTAAAAGGGACTCAAGACAGACCCTAACACCCACTTTACTGAAAGGTAATCAGAATAGAATGTAATTAATTATTTGCTTATGACAATAGCACTTGCCACAGGAGAATTTCTAGAAGAAAGCTGGTTTAGAGTGTGGTCATCTGTGGCAACAGAAATTCTGTGCTCTATCTTGGACCACCCACAGACCTTTTCTTCTCCTTCCCAGGGACTCCCATGCCAGACCCCCACTCTCCTCAGGTGCCCACTGCATACCACAGTCCTCTCTTCACTGCTCTGAAATGCCTTTTTCCCCCCAAAGCATTCCCTGGGAAGGAACAGGATAGCTCACATGTGAGGTGTCTCACTTCATTCCGGACCTCCTCCCTCAAGTGATAGAGACAGAATGATAGAGGGAAGCCCGACTTGAGGCATTTAAAAGAAAACATAACCAGTGATCTTGGAGTATCCTCAACTACAGGTGGTCCAGATTAATAAGATTAATAAGGCTTTCTTCAATCCTACTGGTTTCCTGCTCTATAAAACTGCTAGGTTATTTTTTGTTTGTGTGTGTGTGTGTGTGTGTGTGTGTACACATGTGTATAGAGGCCCAGGGTTGGCATCAGATGTCTTTGGCCTTTGTCAATCACTCTTCATCTTATTTTTTGAGACAAGCTCTCTCACTGAGCCTAGAACTCACCAATTTGACAAGACTGGCTAGCTCCAAGGCCTGGAGAGTCCTCCTGTCTCCATTTCCCAGCTCTGGGATTACAGGCTGGGGAATCTGAACTCAGGGCCTCAGGCTTGCACAGAAAGCAGTTTATCCACTAAGCTAGCTCCCTGGCTCCTAGTTATCATGTTTGTTTGTTTGTTTGTTTTAAAGTGATGTTTCCTAGAATTCCAACATTCCAGACACCTTGACCAGCTGAAGATGTATTCATCAGTCTGGGCAGATGGTTCATTCACCTCTGTGCAGCTAAATTTGGGAGTTGTTGGTGGTGATGGTTGGTTGGTTGGTTGGTTGGTTGGTTGATCTGTAAGACATGGATAGTAATAATCATACCCTGTTTGATAGTTGTGGGAATTAAAGGGAATAATCCATGTAAAGGGACCAATACACAATATTTATCTTGTCTTACTGAACAAAAACAATGGCTACTGAAACACAGCTACCAATGGTAATGCTATGAATGCCACTGTTCCTAAAACACCTCATATTTAATCTACAAAGTTCTGGTTTACAGTGAGTTTTATGACAAGTTGAACTGTTGTGAAAAGAAGTTGCCTTTCAACCATTAATCAGCTAGTTATGTCCAAATAAATTGTTTTAAAAACATCAAGAATATTGGGCTGTTGGAGGAAGGTCTAATATATTGGTTCTGAAAGGCTGATTTCAATGCTGAGATCTGGTTACTGTCCCTTCTGAGGCATTCTCTGATTGGTTAATAAAAGTTTCTGATGACCAATTAGATGGGCAGAAAGCATATAGGAAGGTGGGACTTCCTGAGATGGAAACAGGAACCCTGGGTTTTACACAGAGGAATCACTGCTTCGGCAAGCAGCCACAGAAGCAGACAGACATGTCTGAGAGTTCTGGAGGGTACAGCAGTCTACATGTCTGTTTGGGATTAGGTATTCTAATATAACTTAGATTAACTAGTTGAGAGTCTGCCCAGCTAAGGGCTAACCGTTGAAACATTAAAAAGGTCTTGGTGTAATTAATTACTGGGAGAAAGGCTGCTGCAGGTTTCAGATTGGAAGGCCTACAGACTTCCAGCCACAGGCCTCACAGTAGGCTCTGGCAGCTACCCTGCCAGGCCACTACCAGCTCTTCCACTGGCCTAACATAACATTTTAATGTTATTAATAAATATCTGACAACTGCCCCACCATGTTGCCCCTACCAAGCCTACAAGTCTCTAAAGCAAGTCAGGCCTGCTGATTTCCCACCAGGCTGCTGGCTGCTCCACTGGCCTAATATAACAACTTGTAGTTATTAATGAAGATATTAGTTAACAGAGTTTAGGTTGCAGGTGGTGAAGGCCACCCTTGGTTCAGGGCTTTTACCCCAGGACAAGTCAGGCAGCCATTTAAGGAAGGCTAGGCCTGCCAGCCTCCTGACAGCCTGCTAGCTGCTCTGCCGGCCTAATCTTACAGTTTATACTTATTAATAAATACAATTGATAACTAAGTTTCAGTTTCACTGAGCCCCTTGCAGAGTTGACTCCATGCCATGTACTATAATTTTCCTTGTTTACTAAGCCTAATAGAAGTCAATGTTTTTAAGTAAAAATTTAAGTGTATGCATCTCACATGTCCAGAATTCCTTAGGTTCTGGTGAGGGATCCAAGGCTATCTTATACCCATACTCCAAGGCTACAGTCAATGTCTAATTAGGAACAGGGATCTTCATTCTGTGACAGCCATTTCCAGTGGGCTGCTGGCGTCATAAAGGAGAAAATCTGAGGATGGACAGATGCTAAGGAACCCAACCCGGGCCTTATCTCCAACAGGACGGAGAAGTCAGGGCTCCTCTTGCCCAAAGGTGGCTTCCTCCCTAATCAATTCAGTGGCTCCACTGTGTCTATAAAGTTCTCATTGATAAGGTAAGTATATGGAAAGGGCTCTCAGAGATTTACTGTACTGTGTATCTCATCTTTCTACAGGAAAAAAAGATTAATAATGCATCTTAATCTTTAAAAAATATATATATGCCCTAGGAAGATGAAAGAAACCAGATTATACATTTTGGGAATTACCTTAAAATTAACAGTGGAAGAATATTCCATGAGAAGGAAATGAGATTCCTGTATACACTCAGTAGAGTGGGCCTACATTTTTTAAATGAGAATAACAAGTGTTGACAACAAGAGGGAGATGACAGACCACTGTACATTGCTGGTGCAGCCACTTTGCAAAAATGGTCTTTCCTCGGAAAGTTAGCATGTGGCTCGCCATGATTCCACCGCTAGGCATGCACCCAAAAGAGATGAGATCACAAAGCTGCCCAAAAAAATCATGCACAAATGCCTAGCGGCACCATTCTAACCAGCTGCAGACAGAAGAAACCACTCAAATGTGGGATTCCAACACAGTGAAATATTATTTTGACCACAAAAAGGAATGGGGCACTGAAACACAATGCAGATGAATCTTGGCAACTTTGTGCTGATGAAAGAAGCAACCACAAGATAATACGGTCCATGATTCCATTTATATGGATTGTCTAGAGCAGTGGATCTCAACCATCCTAATGCTGTGACCCTTTAATACAGTGGCTCATATCGTGGTGAACCCAACCATAAAATCATTTTTGTTGCTACTTCATAACTGTAATTTTTGCTACTGTTATGGATTGTAATGCAAATATCTGAAGTTCAGGATATCTGATATGTGACTCCTGTGAAAGGGTAGTTCAAGCCCTGAGGGGTCAAGACACCCAGGTTGAGAAACACTGATCTAGAAGAAGTAAAGTAATGATTGAAGTGATCAAGGTTTCTTTTCAGAGTGAAAATGTTCTAAGTTGACAAGCTATAACAAAAACATGAGCGTACTAAGGACTACGTAATAGTATACTTCAAGCAAGTATGAGGAACTTTTTGAGTGTGTGGTGTGTGGATTACATAATGATAAAACTGTTATACACACCCCCAAAGTAGAAAAGAGTAATTTGAATGGGAAGGAAATTTGAATTTGTACGAAGAGGGAATGGCTTTGGTCAAGGAATACAAGAAAAGTGACCAGCCCTTGGAGCGGAAGAAGTCAGCAAGATGACATCAGAGAGCATCAAAGAAAACATTGCCTTTCAATTTACAAAAGATGTTTTGCCTTTATGAAAAGGCAATCTTACACAACATTTTTTTCACTCATTTTTGGGGGGGGAGGGTATTTTTTGTTTTGTGTGTGTGTGTGTGTGTGTGTGTGTGTGTGTGTGTGTGTGTGTGTGTGTGTGTGTGTGGTGCGTGTGTATGTTTGTGTGTGGTGTGTTTATGTTGTTTGTGTATATATGGTGTCTGTGGATCTGTGTGGTGTATATTTCTCTTTTTTCTTTTTTTAATTTTTTAAATATTTATTTATTACTTCAGGTTACATCTCCATCACAGTGCCCTCTTTCCACCCCTCCCAACCCTGCCCTCCCACCCTCTACCCCCTATCCCTTCCATCCCACTCCTCTGGAGTGGAGTGTCCCTACATATCAGTCCCCTGCCCCAGTTCAGCAGTCATATGAGGGCCAAGAACCTCCTTATACACTGGGGGTCTACAAGGCAGCAGTGTGGTGTATATTTCGTGTAGCATGTGCCATAGCATGTGTGTGTGTGTGTGTGTGTGTGTGTGTGTGTGTGTGTGTGTGTGT
>CAJQZJ010032130.1:9585545-9598462 GCA_907164525.1 Lophiomys imhausi
TGTGTGTGTGTGTGTGTGTGTGTGTGTGTGTGTGTGTGTGTGTGTGTATGCCAGAGAACAACTTTCAGGTGTCTGTTCTCACTTCCACCTTGTCTGAGGCAGGGTCTCTCTTCTTGGTTCTGCCACTGCACCACACATTCCAGCCTAACTTCTCTGACTGTCCAGGTAGGGAATGTCTCCTGTGTCTACATCCCATTTCACCATAAGAGTACAGGGGATTACCATCCCCACCTTGTTTTTAACATGGGTCCTGGGTATCTGAATTAAGGTTGTCAGGATTACACGGCAAGCATTTTAACCCACTGAGTCATAGTCCCAGCCCCAGAAACCACTTATAGTAGGCTTTTATGCTACCTAGTATTGCTATAAAACTAATATTCACAAAGGGAGGAAAACTTACATGCATTTCTTCATAAATAACCAAGTCACATTTTGGGTTGAATGTTCCTTTAAATTCTTCTAACTTGTGCCTAAACTACTGTTTAATCCACATGACACCTTGACTGCCACTGATGGTGAGCCCTTTATCACAGGCAGGATTGTTTTTCACTCATTTTTTGAGGGGTTATTTTTTGTGTATGAGGGTGTGTGTGGGTGTATCTTGTATGTGTGTATGTATGGCATGTGTGTATGACAGTACCATGAGAGTAAGTTTCATTCACTTGGAAAACAGCTTACACCAGAGGCCTCCAGCTGCTGTAAATAGATCTCTGAAGGACTCACAGGGTGGCATTGAAGTTGTAATGCAAACTGGGATGTCAGGCCCATTCTAACAAGAAGGGACCTGAAAGTCATGAGATGAGACTCTTTGCAGGGTAACCTAGAACCTTAGATTGTAGTGATCCCACCAAACTACTGGAGGCTGTGCCCTGAGCAGGAACTGTCAGGGAGATAGGAACATCAGTGTTACCAAGCCCAATGCACACACTAACTGTTAATCACACAGAAAGCAGCGGGACGTCACTTGCTGTCCTCACTCTCCACGCTGATAGTAACGATCTTTCCAATTCAGCAAGGAGCTCACCTTCAATGGACCACACTGGCTTTGAGATTTCCAGGAAGGGTCAGATATTAATGGCAACCCCGCTGGGCTGTTTCCATCAGCAGTTCCCTGCCTGTCAAGTCCTATACCAGGAAACCAAATGTGTCCCAGCAGTCTCGTGTTAGGACATAGGAGTGTCTGCATTCACTGAAGGAGGGCAATTCTCTTAGGGGAAGATGGTGGACTCTTTCTGGAGATGTCTCTCAGAGGTTTCCTTGGTACAAGATTGATGCAGTCAGGTAGAAGAAAATGCAAGGTTTCCACTGGAAGATTTGTGTCTCTGTGCCTATTCTGTACAGCATCACTTCAAGCCAAGACCTTAGCCAAACCAGCTAACTGTTCTGATGCTCAGATCTATCAGCCCACAATGGGAGGAGGTGCCTCACTTTCCCTCCAGTAAAACATTACAACTTCGCTGAACTCTGTTCTGCCTAAGCTGTGGTCATTGCTACATTTAGAGAGGACAATGATACCAACCTCCAAGTACACCATCTGATGACATCTATAACCACTGCTCTTTGAACACTTACCAAGAGTATTGCCATCCTTCAGTTTAGTTCCCTCACCCAAATTCATCTAAAGAGGTGTGCTGTTACTCCATTTACAGCAAAGAAAGGCAGGCCTAGAGACACATGGTCTTCAGCTAGCAAGTAGCAATGCTTCATCTTGACTTTGGTCAGACCAAGGAGTCTACCAGACGGACTCTTTTCATTTTTAACTCTTCAAGTTGATGGCACCAAGTGCAAAATTTAAAATGAGAAGAAGTGAGACTTGAAGAAATGGCTCAGTAGTTAAGAGAACTGGCTGCTCTTTCAGAGGTTCTGGGTTCAATTCTCAGCATATAGCAGCTCACAACTGTCTGCAACTGTGGTCCCATGGGACCAGATGCCCTCTTCTGTTGTGCTGACATATATGCAGACAAAATATATATGCACATACATATATACATATATACATACATACATACATAAGATAAATAATTCTTTTAAAGTAAATGAATAAGGAAGAGGTGGTTGACTTCTAAAATGGGCAAAGAGATGAACTTTGTTTTATTTCAGGGCTGGAACAAGTGGCACAGGGTTGTTGCCATAGTTTTAAATAGCTGTATTCATCAGTGAAGATACTGCAAGTGCTCCCAGACTTTCTTTATCTTCTGTCCATAAAGTATCCAATTCTTCTAGAAAAGCCTTGAGCCTACCTCTGGCTGCTGACTCATCCCCATTTCTTGTGCTCCAATGTTACACTTTACTCAGACTGGCAGTGGCTGTTCTACAGTGATCATAAAGAACAGGCAGCTTGCTTCCAAAATGGTGGTTCTCAAGCTCTGCGAAAACAGCTACAAAGTGATGAATTTTTTTCAAGAAGGAGCATGCCTGTATTTAAACCTAGGAAGACAGACTTTTGAGATGCATGCATCCTCGAGGATGAAAAAGCTCAGAGTGCGGAGTCAGCTTTCATCCCGTCTAACTGTGACTCAGCAGTAGAGGTCATCCAAGGCCATCATCCATCACTTCCCACTCCCAGAGCCAGAGGACACTGTGTTTATAATCACAGACTGCAGCTGCACCTGTAATCATAGCACCTGAACCTGGAATCAGGCGGATCCGGAGCTCGTCATCCATGGCTACATAGTGTGAGGCCAGCCTGGACCACAGGAGATCTTGTCTCAGAAACAAAACAAAATCATTATCATCATCATGATGTCACCATTGTTACCAACATCTCATTGTCATCCTTATCATCATCCTCATCGTTGTTGTTATCATTGCAGACTGTAGGTGCCCTTCTGGTCAGCAAGTTCAGGAAGACCCCCCTCAAGGGAAAGCCCTCAAAGTTGATGGAGCTGTTAGAGACCTAGAAGTCATCCCTTTAAATGAGGTAAACACACCCCAAAGCCTGTGTTCACCACAATTCACAATATTAAAGCTGGCCTCATCCTAGTGGACAATGGCTTGCCAACAGCACACTCTTCGATAAGGTCTTTCAAGCCCTTCATGGGCTGGCCCTACTCTCCCATTTCTCCCCTCACCCCAACACTGCAGCCTGATCAAACAGCTGTGTGTCTGTCCTGGCCACTACTGTATGGTCACAGTGCCTGGCATAGGTAGGTGGCACCATGACCACTTCCCTGAAGCTAATCGTGTTCCTTACCTCCCTGGATCTCGACTTAGAATGTTGTCCCTGACTCACCATTCCCACCCCTCCTGTCAGCTTCTTCCCTTTTTTCTAAAAATCAGCTCCAGAGTTCTCCTCACCACATCATCTGTGTGACCCATACTGCATAAGGGACACCGGATTGCCCCAAAGATCCTGAGTAGGATGAAAGAGAAATGACACTTGGTTTTTATTTCACAACCACAGTTTGTCATTCTGAACAAGTGTGGCTCTTCTAAGAGAGCCATGTTAAGAGAGGTCAGGAAAGCACTTGCAGGTAAGAGGGGACCTGCAATCAGTCTCCAGAGACCACAAAAAAAAGTCAACATGGTGCCCTGCTCTTCTAATCCCAATGCTGGGAAGGAGAAAGGGACAGTCACTGGTAGCCAGCTTACTTCGGGCTGATGAAAGACCTTATCTCAAAAAAAAAAAAGTTCTTTATGAACTGTCTCTGCCTTACCATGACCCCAAGTGCTAAGTTTACAGATTTGCACCAGTTTTTATGTGGGTGCTAGAGACCTTAACTTGGGTCCTCAGACTTGTGTGGCAGCCACTTTCCTGACTCAGCCATCTTCCAAGTCTTGCATAAGCAAACAAACAAACAAGCAAACAAAAACCCTGTAAATCACTTAAAGTCATCCCACTGCCCTTCCTGGCACATATACAGCATTGCAGGGAATTGACTCTCTAACTCAGACCACAGCTGAGCCCTTCCAAACTATGTACTGCTATTCTCCCTTGTCTCTATCCACTCTTCCACATGCATGTGTTGTGTCTGAAAATGCCAACCAGTGGGAGCATATGCAGATCCCAACCTGAAGCCCACCTCACACTAGAAGTTTCTTTACACTAACAGTTCTTATCAGCCACTAGGTCACTCTGCCTCCCACACATTGGATCTGTGTCTTTGTTTGAAATAATCCTTTCCCCTAATGTTCTTCACTGATGATTAGAAACTAGGAACAAACAGCAAAAATAATTACCTAAGAAAATATAGGTGGCTCCATCTTAATGGTCTATCAGTATATCCAGCATAATGGACACAAATCCATAACAGGATGGGGTGAGTTATTTTCACACAAGCTGTCACTTGTCACACAAATTACATGGGCTTCTATTAGCTGCTTAACTCATTTCAGGGTCTCATGGAGATGGTGGAAACCCATCCACAAAATCTCCAGAAAATACAAGATTTATGGAAAGCTTGCATTCTGTAGGTAGGAAAATTCTGCTGCCAAGGTCAATTACGTGGGGCCAGAATTATCCAAGGATGCAAACATCTTCAGAAAAGGAGGCAGGGACGTAAGATCATATGAGGAGTCTGACTCCAGATGTCCTCTGGGAAAAGGAATGCTAAGGGTCAACTGAATGGTTTCCAAGTCAACCCAGCTCAGGGAAGGTGAGGCTGGTAAGGGACTGCGGCTGCCTGCTTGATGTCATCCTTCTGGACACAATAAAGCCTTCCACATTCGTCCCTAAGGAAAGTGACTGGGGACTGTAGGCTTCTGTTGCTAGGGGCTGTGGGGCCTGTGGATGCAGCTGTTTGAGTAAATTCAGCCTAAGGCTTTGTTGCTGTTTTAGAAAACTAGCAGATGCTTCTGGAAATTGACCTGGTTTGAGTCACAGCTCTAATACCTTAGAGCTGGGCAATGTTGTCACCCCCCCATAAATACTCCATATTGATATAACATTGTTCCCAGCAGCTTCTCTTAATGTATATAAACACCTGGAAGATGAATCAGAAAAAGGAAGAAGCAGCCCAGAACCTAGGTCAGCAGCAGTCATCACTTTGTCCATGACCAGTGATGAGACTTTGAGGGAGTTATGGTTTCTCTGAGCTGTCTTGTCTGTTAGGAAGCAAGACAAGAGAGATGACTGGTTGATTTCTGCCAGATGCCAACTCTGAGCCTTCTGAGCTATCTCAGACACTACATTGGATTGAATTCTGAGTCACTGTAAGGACCATATTTCATTAGCAATATCTGCCTCCACAGCCATGGGGCAAGAGCAGGTATATCATCTACTTAGCATCTTGGGATCCCAACAACTCTGAGTCTCCTCCCTGTTCAACGATTTGAATGCCTGGCTCTAGTCCAACCTTGTAAGTAAACGAAGTCCCTTTTAAAATAAAAAGTATTCATCTTGGAACATCCGAGACATCATTTTGCCATTGAGTGACTGGCTTTTATAAAATAATTTAATCTCCCTAAGTTTCTTTTTCCTCATCTTCAAACTAAGGTCAAAAACATTTAACCTATATAACAACCTTTCATTTTACCAGTTCCAGGGATTGAATCCAGAGCCTCAGTCATGCTAGGCAAACACTCTATCCCTGAGCTACACACACAGGCCTTAGAGAATATATGAAAATGTAAAACATCTCCAGTAGACACTCCCTATTGCTGATGTTCAGTCTAATAGGAGCTACTATCAATATTGTCATCAACCCCAAACTGGACTCAATACACATTCTGACATGATTAATAATATATATGCTTACAATGAGGGCTAGTTGTCATATGTTTTTCAAGGAATAACCCTGAGCTCCTTGTCACAAATACTATTCAAGTATGTGTTATAGAAAATTACAAAAATGCACCAAAGTATGGAATAGTACAATAAATTCCCATGGACCTACTGCCATGCTTCAAGAATCAGCCATTTAAGGCTGGCCTTGTTGCAACTATACCCTCACTCATCTGCTTCTCTTCAAACCCACCTGGATTTTCAAAAGTAGATCCTAGATACATCATCTTCATCTGTTCATAACCCATCACCAAGAAATAGGCTCATAATTCTTTTAATTATAAAAGTGTCTTAAGCAGATGAAATGGCAACTTCAAAGTGTGATTAAGAAATTACTTCCTCACATGCATGAAGTACATTCCAGAAAAGTCACTAGCAAGTGTATTGTTTTTAAAAACAATAATCAGACTGGCTCAGGAGGCCCCATGGGGACAAAAGTGTATATGATTTATTACACTACAAGAAGTGAGTTATTTCATTCTTCCAGATATTTATGACACTGTTAAAACACTGAATACATCAACATCAAAATTAATCATGAATAATATTTAATTAGCGCTTGACAAGGATCAATTTGGCAACTCTTTTTGTTCTTTCTCCTTTCCCCGAATAGAAAAATACTCATAAACTAAAGTGTTTTATTTTTCCCATCTGCTTCTGGTAAAGTGTATCCCTGAATGGCTACCTTGGTTGAGATCTCCTGAACTTTCATATACCTAGGTAATTAGACTCAGATGCTGTTCAGACTGTGATTATAAATCAAGCTTCTGTAAGTAAGCAGAGAGCAGGCTAGTCACACCAGGGAGGGTGTCGCCACCCTCGCGGACCTGCCTGGCTCAATGAGCTCTCTCATAGCTGCCATGATCCTGGGCTCCTTCTCTCACCTCACTACCCATCAGTAAGCAACAGTCAGAAGCTTCATTCTTCATTTACAAAAGAAACATAATCCCCCAGGGAACTCCAGCAAAAAAAAAAAAAAAAAAAAAATTCTACCCAGCAGTTCAACAGATACAGATGATGAGGCCAAGACACCCAGAAGGTGAATAGCAATGACATTTTTCTGAGTAGGTTGCTGACATCCAAAGCACTTTATGTCCCCGAAAGAACTTCACCAGCACTGTGTACCACTTCCTAGTTGGGGCTCTTTATTCTATGGGAGATGGGATTAGGAGAACTTTCCAGTCATTGTCTTGCAACAATGATAGGCATTCATTTAACACTGAGAAAATAGCAATATTTACATTGTGGAGTCAAAGGCTTCTGGAGCTTTGATTTCTGAGAGAAAATGAACTTTTTGTTTGGGGTATTGTTTTATATCTTGTCGAGGAAGCAGGAAACAGAGAGAGAACATACTGAATGCTGAATGTCATGATAGTCCTGTGGAACCTTTTGTCCTGGTACTTTGTGGAGGTCAGAGGACAATCCAGGTGTCACTTGCTCCTTACTTCTACCTTGTTTGAGACAAAGTCTCCCGTTGGTCTCTGAGCTTCCCAAAACTCTCCTATCCCCACCTCCCATCTCCCCATTAGGAACACTGGGAATACAAATGCAGTTGCTGCACCTGGCTTTATGTGGGTTCTGGGGATTTGAACTCAGGTCCCAATACTTGCACTGCAAGCACTGGACCTACTGCAATGACTAATCTCAATGATTAACTTGGTGAGATCTAGAGTCACAGGGAGACAAGCCTCTAGGGATATCTGCAAAGGATAATCTTGATCAGGTTAATTGGAGTTGGAGTCATTGTGGGTGGCACCATCCTGTGGGCTAGGGTCCTGGACTGTGTAAATGTAGAAAAGGAGCCGAGCACTAACATCAGTCATTCTTTGCTCCCTGACTGAATTTAATGAGACTAGCTACCTCAAGCTCCTGCCACTACGACTTCTCAACCGTTATGATCTGTACCCTTGAACTGTGAGCCAGGATAAGCCTTCTCTCCCTTAAGTTTCCTTTGTCAATATATTCTGTTACAGCAACAGAAAAAAAATTACTATTAATTGAGCCATCTTCTCAGCCCTGAAAGGAAGTATTAACTGCTTAGTGTGCATGTGGGGGAAGGGTATCCACCTAAGAGCACTTCTTTTCTTTATAGGTACTGTGTGCAGGTGAAACTTGATTGAAAGGCTGCCCAGAGAGATCTAACTCCCTAGGACACCTAGAGCATGGGAATCAGCTCACATGTTGAGTTCCACGTGCTACACCTTGTCTAATACAAGCCTCCCCACAACCTCAAGTTTGAGCTAAGATGGTCATGTAAGGTTTCCAGAGCCACTCAGATCTGCATGAGGTAGGGGCTCCCAACTCAGCCTCTTCTGACTCAGACTGCATGACCTATGCTGATTCTCTCAGTGGATCTTTCATCCCCATAACTATGACTGACACCCATTGAACACTATTGCTAAAGACTTTATTGGCATCACCTCAGTACTCAATCTACACTTCTTATTTCCATTTTAAAATAACCACAAGGCTTAAAAAGCGTAACTGACTTGTTCACAAGGAGGTCACCTGGCTTCAGGGACCCGTCTCCCAGTCACTTGCTGTACCTACCCACAGTCAACACGGGGCATGCCTTAGACATTTCATGAGTGACTCAACACTCTGAGGACCCTAATATGTGCATTCTTTTGAGTCCTCAGGAAAGTGCTGGATAAACTTGACACTGTAGAAGGACATAAATCATTAAAATTCTCAGTACTTCTCCAACAGAGACCACGAGACACAGAGTGATCTCATAAAGACACAAGCAAAAACAATGGGTACAAACAGCAGCTGTATGGTTTTCCTTAAGGGGGAGGAATGGTACCACGAGAACTGAGCTCTTATGAAAAGCTAAGCTCTTAGAAGATAACATTGAAGTAAAAATCCTATCTGCTTTACCCTCCCTCTGCTCAGTACTGAATTCCCTCCCTAGTGGTTTCAGGGACAAGGTCATAGAACTGGTTTCTGCTTCACTGACTTTTCCACATGCAACCTGCCCTGGAAAGAAACCAATGACCATAAGATCATTAAAGTATGTGATTTTAATTTAAGCAGGGTCCTACATTGGGGAGAGGGCAATAAGCCTGCTTGTGGCCAACCAAAGAACTAGGTGACAATCCATTCATGGAGGGTCCCCTCTTCTGCCTATACCTCCATGTGATAGTCCCCGACTGGGCCCAGTTCTGCTTTAAACACACATCAGACTGGGTCAGCTCACCTAGACACTCACACATGTCCTTTTCTGGGTATGCCTCAGGAAGTAAAAAGTTTATTCTTTGAAGTGATCATCGTCAGTGAGGCTAAGAGAAAAACGCACTGTGTGTACAACACTGAAAAAGAAAAATGAAAGCAAAAAAAAGCAAAAGCCTAGACTGCCAAAAAATAATAAATTGGCCTCATTGTAAAACCGTGTTGCATGACAAGAATACAAATATTATTCATCTCAAGGAAAGGGCTGACCTAAGAGTTGATTTATAGGCACTTCAAATGCAGTCCAGGAAGTAAATGGAAAAATTAGGGTGCAGGGTCACAGAGTAGGCAAGAGTCAACTTAAGGGTAAAGTTAAAATCTTGAGGAAGGGAGCACACAGTTCAACTTAACATATTAAATTAAGATCTGTCCTCACTTTGAAGAAATGGGGAAAGCCAGATCTTTAGGTGTATATGCTGTGAGTGGCATTTTCATGTCCGTAGTAAGGGTGTTTTTCTTCCCCAAATAGAATACTTGTTACAGAGTGAGAAATGTCAGTGCCAAAGGGATGTTTTGTAAGGAAAAGAGACCTGGTAGCGGGCCTCTAATAAACTGTGTCACCAGTGAGTAAGCAGAACAAACAGTTGCCACAGTTGGGGGTGCTTTGAAGGCATAGTCTAGAAGAAGAACAAAGAGCCTAAATGAAGTTTGCTGGGGGGGGGGTCTGTGCTGGTTCACTTTTTATGAGAAAAGTCTGAATCGATCTAGACGCCATCCAAGCTCATCGATGACCAAGGAGAAGCAACAGAGGTAGGTAGGGGTGCTCTGTCAGATTTGCACAAGGTCAGGCCAACAAGATCAGTTAACACTACAGCAGACAACATAACTGGACTCAGTGGGTTACACGAAAAGAGGAGAGGGACATGAAAGTGGGAGGAGGGAGTGAACCGAAAGGAACGGAGAGAGGTATTACGGTGGGAATGTTCAAGTTATATTGTATATACATATGAAACTGTCAAAGAATAAATACAAGATATTCTTTGGGAGGGGGTTGCTCCACTGTGAGGATTAGGGGCTATGTTTGCTCAAGTCATGCTGCTATTTCCAAGATAAAATTTATTCAGCTTTAGTGATTTTAATGTGTGGGTGTTGGACGGGATGTATGTGTGGTGGATGCACACACATGTGCAGAGGCCAGAGGATGACATCTGGTGTTGCACGCACTCTGTTACTCTCCACTTTATTCCCCTTATTCTCTCCCTAAACCTGGAGCTAGACTGCCACCCATCCACATCCAGTGACACTCTGTCTCTGCCCCCATAGAGCTGGAGTTACTGGTGCATAGGACCATGCCTGGCATTTACATGGGTTTTGGGGATTTGAACTCAGGTCCTAATGCTTGCACGGCAAGCACTTCTACCCACTGAGCCACCTCCTCGGACCTCATCCTAGTCTTGTACCCATTCTGTTTAAATCCAGTTTGCATTTAAATTCCTCTCAGCCAGACCCTATCATGTGAATGTTTTCCAGTGGACCACTAGAGGGCAGTGACTTGAGATGTTTTTCAATTAATTGCTAACTCAGCCCAGCTTCCTGGACACTGCCAGTAGCAGGGATCAGTAATTCCCTGATTACTGGGACAAAAGGAGTAGTAAGTCCCTGACTGTCCCCTGCATCAAAATTGACATAAAGCACATCAACTAAGGCCTTTGAAAGATGTGAAATGTGTGAGCCAGGTTCATGGTCACTGTTGATAAAAGGCACCAGAAAGGGGCATCTCCATGATGAAGGGGAAAAGGCAGAGTGGTGTTCAGAGATAACAAGCATTCCAAGCATCCTTCTGTCTCAAAAACAAGCCCAGGAGGACTTCTCCTTTGTGCTGGTTACACTCTACTCACCATCAGGGGATGATTTCTCCTACTGTCCCTCCTACCTTCAACAGGACCTGACATCAGCCGTACTGAAACTTCATCTGCAAGTACAGACAGTAGGTGAGAAAAGGCAAGAAACCAGGAGCATCAGTTGTGAGCCTCTTACACATCCCTTCTTTCTAGCCCACATTCACTAGCCTTAACGTCAGTTGTCAGCCCTGGGTTAGCCAGGGTCAAAACATCTTGAGACAACTATGATACTGTGGAAATACAAATGGGCCACATGGAATTGGTCCTGGGCTGCCATTTCTGACGTATAAACTCATCTCTCTGACCTCTAAAAGGAATTCCCACGCTACAATAAAAGAATATTTCCTTGAGAGAGCATGCCCCTGAGTCATCACCCACCCCTGACCCCTGTCTGGAGACCTGAACACAAGGCTGAAGCTAACTACAAGTCATCACCACCCAGTCCTAGAATAGATGTCCTCATTAGCCGTTTCCACAGCATATCTATCACACAGAAGTCTGACGTCAGCCAAGGGTGTGAGAGGGGGCAATCAGAATGTCTGCTTTTCTTTCAAACTTGGGAGTTAAGAGTTCTAGGCCAGGTACAATGAAAACTTTCACACGGCCTCTGCTGAAGCACCCCAAGCCCTGAGTTCTTAATGGGTTCAAAGGTGGGACTAGGATTGGTTAACTGCCTCAAAGAGTCACTAAGAGACTGGAAAAAAAATCACATGGGGTAATCTGTGTAAGAACTCTGAGTTTAGTTACAGAAGTTCCTCAGATTGCTATGAGGTTACATCCTGGAAAATCCATCATAGACTAAAAACATCAGCTGAAAACGTATTTAATTCACACGACCTCCTAGCTTAGCCTAGCCACTTCATTTCCTCAAGCTCAGAACACCTGTCTCAGCCTGCAGGTGGGCAAAACCAACTGATACAAAGTTGGTTTCCTACTCAAATGTTGAAACACTCATGCAACTGATTGACTACTGTGCAGAACACTGTAGCTGTCTGCTCTTCAGTCTTGGGATGGTGTGGCTGACTGGGTGTGGTGGCTTCCTGCCACTGCCCAGCACTGTGACATCTTCTTACCGGTGAGTAGCCCTGGAAAGGATCTAACGTCAAAAATCACAGTGAAGTTTCTAATGCTCCATGTGTAACAATGTCTCCTTATCACACAGTTGGAAGTTTGGACTGCCTGGACTTTTTTGGTGGTGTCTATCCATAGACCCACATGGGGAGGAATTCATTGCTCTAGGCTAAGAACAAGGTTCCAGGGATTGAAACTGGTGATGGCTGAGGTACCTGCGTGACTCCAATTTCTCCATTTACACATGGGTTTGGCCAGTTCCTCTGAGCTCTGTTTTCTTGTCTGTAAAGCTAAGAAAGCTTACCACATCATAATAGAACAGTCATTCTCCTGAAGTCACCTCTAAAGAACAGGCGTTCTTCCTGCATTATCTTGTTCATCTTCACAACCTTCTTGTGAAGGAATTATGACTGTCACCTTCTACTGATTAGGAAATTGAGGCCCAGAGATGTTAAATAGTGTAGAGAGCTGCGAAGTGCCGCGCCCTAAAGATGGCGCTGGTCTCCGCCTTCCACCAGCCCGACGGTGAGTGCTCTTTTTGATAATAAGTTCATATTTGGTAAAGACTGCTGATCTGGCTTGCTTCCGCATACGTAGACCTCTAAGATAGCACCACTTGGCTTTACTTGACTGGCTGTTTAATTAGTATTTAGCCTGTGGGTTGGGTCTGCCCCTTTATTCGGAAGACTGTTTTCAAGGGACCTGAATAAACTGCAGGAGAAGAGCTTTTATGAGTTGCGTCATTCCTTGCTGGACAAGGGGGGACGCGACAAAGTGGTGGCCCGTACGGGGAACCAGAAAAGACTCAGAACTCCTGCAGTCAGGGGAAGCGCTTGGTAAGTTCCTGGGATAAATCAGGACAATAAAGTTTCACGGAAATAGCGAACACAAGGTAAACTTTCGCGGAGATAGCGAATAAAAGATAAAGTTTCGCGGAGATAGTGAACAAGCAGTTAAGTTTTGCAGAAATAGCAAACAAAGGGTTAAGTTTCGCAGGCAGTTGCGAACAAAGGGTTAAGTTTCGCAGGAGGTTGCGAACAAAAGGTTAAGTT